>JADDOH010025116.1:126523-155842 GCA_016648135.1 Agrypnia vestita | reverse complement strand
CTATGACGCAATGCATTGCGCAACAAGTTATCTAGGGCGGGGGCGGTTGATGGCATCGCCGGGCGCTATTGAAAGGCGGGAATATTTCTGAAGGGAAATATGAAAATGTAAGAGCCGTATTGTCCCTTTGTTGTCGGGCATTGGCCGGATTTCCGGTACATCGGGCACATTCAGGCGCGAAATCAAATGTCAGTTCTGAGACTCGAAATGTGATATTTGGACCTCATTAGGGGATACAATAATGTTTATTTTGTGCGTGCTCTAATACCGGGGCGTGCAATATTCAAGGTTCGAAAAAATACGATTTTTATACTAAAAAATAAAAAATCATTTTTTTCGATATATCGATGTATGTCAAAAATTGGATATATATCTAAACTTTTTTTCTCCTTTTTGCACACGTCGATCGGTACATACTCGAAATAATTAGGAAATATATCTTTTTATTTTGTACATGAATTATTATTTATTAAATAAATGAATTGCATATTATGATATATAAGTTATAAAAGTTTCTCTTTCTAATGTAATGTTTCTTTGTGTGAAATAAAAAACGGATTACATGAAACAAATTAAACTTTTATTTTGTATTTGAAATGTGTATATAAAAAAACGACCTTTTTAAAACACAATTAGCGCCATCTAGTAACGACCGCGATATAAAAAAACAACTTGTAGCATTTTTTAAAATACAGCTAGAGCCATTAAACCATAAGTATCGAGACATATATCGTGACATATATCATGATATCTATCCTCGAATCCTGGCAATACTTGTGAGAAAAATATGAATATTATAAACTCTTAAAAAACTACTGTGTTTTTTTCATTTCCTTAGAGTCTACGATAGTTCTTTACACTGCCCCACTAAGCTAAAAAGCAGTATCTCCATTAAACAAATTACTGAGTAAATCAAGGAAGGTGCATGTAGCTTCTTCTTCTTCTACTTCTTTTTTTTAGTAGATCTGTTGATCTGTGCTACAGAAAAGTACGCCCTGGGATGACGAGGTCCAGCTATCCCTCCATCTTTTCGGTGGTCTTCCCGGTAGGCATCGTCCAGGGGGGAGTCTGTCACTGTCTATTCTGGCTGCGTGATCTCGCCAGAATCTCCTTCTGGATCTACTCCATCGTGCTATGTCCTCTGTTTTGCAAGTTTTCCTTATGTCTACATTTCGGACACGGTCACGTAGAGTGTCCGTAATGTAGCAATCGTTGTGAATGTAGCAATTTCTACAATTCAAATGAATATTCATTTATTTTTTTCGCTCACTCAATAGATATTGGATTAATATAGATAAAAAAGTTATTTTATTACGATTTGAGGTATTTTTAACTCCCTTTATATTAACTCGTGGCGTCTGCTTGCTTGCTCGCTTGCCGGCTTGCCGTAAAAATAAACTTTGGATCGATTTTCGACGCTTTTCCCGTGATCCAATCGAGCTGAAACTTGGCAAGTAGACTCGTGGCGACGATCAAGAAGATCTATCAAATTTTCGTTAAAAAAAATTTAATAATTATAGTATAATTTCGGATTTTTAGAAATTTTATTGGTGTTTTCAAATTGGAATCATTAGAAAAGTTTGATTAGCAACGGCAACCCGATAACGTCGCGGAATATTTTCTAAATTTAAATTACTCTGTCGGTATACATAATAGGTACTTCACTACGAATGTCGAAAATCTAAATTGACTGACAAATGTTTTTAGAATTTAATCTAAAATAAAGCATGAAGTGTCTTATCAAAGCTCAGAACATGTGACATTTTAGAAATATATTAAATTACTATAAGTTTAGTGTTATGTTATATGTTTTAATTCGTCTTTAATTGTTGTTATATTTTACAAAGAAAGGGAGTATAATAAAAACTTGGTTTTTATGGGTTACTTTTTATATACATGTTACATAATCCAGATGGAATTACTGTAAATTAAAAATGTTCATAATTTAATATTTTTATGGAAATAAGCAAACAAGCACATTAGAAAGCTAAAATATTAACTTAAGTACCCAAAACCACTTTTTTTTTTCAAAAAGTATGGATTTACTGCCTTTTAGCTTAGTTGGGTGGTACATACGGCTAGATAAAGATAATAGGGGTGAAAAACGACTGATAAATTAATTCGATAAACGATCTACAACTTCACTTGTCTGTCTCTCTGGGATAGTGACACCACTTGTAATCAATATTTGACCCACTTCCAGACCAACGATTGTTTTGATATTTGGCAGAGAGACGTATTTCGGATGACAATGCAATAATCATTCATAAATGCGTACGGTTGCGTGTGTGTGTGTGTGTGTGGATGTGTCGGTCGCGGGAGATGGCACGAAAGGACGCGGCGATTACAGATTGACAGGCTTGTTTGGGAAGATATACGATCGCGGGAGAACCTTATTATTGTATATTGTTGTATTCTACCGGAATAAACGTTTGAATTGGTGCCAATGTCTTATTAGGAATACCGGACACTCACACACAAAAGGATAAACATCACAATAAGTTTTTCAAAAAATTTTTTTTCTAGGACATTTTTTATAGCACATGCCTGTACCTACGTATGTCGGTTAATGTTTTTTTTACTCCCTTTATATTAACTCGTGGCGTCTGCTTGTCTTCTTGTCTGACGAAAAAACTTTGGATCCATTTTAAACCCCTTTCCCGTGATCCAATCGAGCTGAAACTTTGCAAGCAGACTCGTGGCGACGATCAAGAAGATCTATCAAATTTTCGTTAAAAAAAAAAAAAAATTTTGGATTTTTCAAATTTTGAATGGTTTTTTCATACAACTTATTAAGTTGATTATAGTATGATTTTGGATTTTTGGAAATTTTTTATTACTCCCTTTCGTAGCGTCGCCCGACCGAAGCCCAACGCGTAGGTTAAGCGAAAAAAAAAAGTTTCAACTAGTAAATGAGAAAGGGAGTATAATAAAACTTGGTTTTTATGGATTACTTTTTTTATTATTTATTCGGTTTGGCAGGATTTTGTATTGATTTATAGAAATAGTTTTGTCTTACTGCACGAATGTGTTTCTTCTATGCGCCTACTTCTGCGACATCTATTCAATTCGGGCATGGTTCACATACAGGTGACCTCTTGTTCGTCTTCCTTCTAGTGTCACGGTGTCCGGAATTTTCTATCTACCTCTTTTTAAAAAGCGCCAAAAGTATGCAATAATTTTTTTTCTGCATCTGCTGGATAGCCTCTTTTATTGCAATGTTTTCACGGCCGTCAGATGGTAATAGATCGTCTTCTGGGGTACTTTGCCGCGGTCAATTTTTGTACCCTACTTCAATGATCGATATGGCCAGTTTGTCTAGCATCTCGCTACGCCAACACCACTCATCATCACACAAATAGTTAAATGACGTACTAAAATTTTGTTTGGACTGTGCCTGTCTCACTAGAAATATCCGTGTTGAGACAGGCATAGTTTACAATATTCTGTGGGTTCAAAACATAGTAAATAATTAGTGTATATTATAGATATCTCACAGAGACGAAACTGTATTAATTATGGGAAAGTAGGTATAGAAGTCATTTGGGTGTAACAGGACTTATGACCTGTCTTTTTATGGTTGGCTTAAGTGATCACTTTACACAATTGTAACATTCGCCATTTCCACCCATGATAGAATATACCATGCTTATTCATTTTTTGGAAGTTGTATATATGTTCAAATTGCGTGAAGCTTTCATATATGAGTTGTAAGCGCCTTTTCCATCGGCCTGTACAAAGCCATTTTCATTCCCCTAAATCCCCACAGATGTCATAGATGTTTACATAGTAAATAGATAATAAAGTGTTTAAAGTAACATAATAGAAAATATAACATATATATGAGGTTATATTGTGTTAGTGTGTTTGTGTAAGTGAGCCTATTTTATCTCTCCCCTTGTTTCATAATAAATTGCAATTGTTTTTCAAAGATATTTTTTTTATAGTTCTTCCACAAAGAAATTATAATTTTTAGGTGGTTTGCAGCTTTTTAAGTACCGAACGGAAGAGATGGGCATACATATGGATGATCTATGGTAATGCTTATATTTTTTAATTATATAACTTTTTTAACAATGTTTTTATATGTATGTTCTGAGAACACAATTAGGTACTGGATTCTGTCCACAGAGGGATATTTATTAAGTAGGATAAATTACAGAAGTCTCACAGAGACGAAGCTATTGGGAAACGTATGTGGAAGTATAATTAAACTAGTTAACTTTGTTTACACCCCTAAAAATCCTTCGTCAGGGTATACTTATACTACTGACGTATGATATATACTAGTATTAAGTATACCCTGACGAAGGAACGTCGTTTCCGAAACCGGTTGGTTTTACCAATTAAATTTTAGTGGTATAAACAAAGTTAACTAGTTTAATTATATTCATAATGAATAACCACAAAGTTATAGCAAAATACAACAATATGTGGAAGTCTTTATAGGGTGGCCCAGTGCTTTCGATATACGCATATAAATATATACTGGTCTATTATAAAAGGAATTAAAATTGAAAATGAATAATATTTAATTTAAAAATACAGCTGTATCATCACCAGCGGCATAAATCTATGTATGCTATGTTATGGCAAGGACTATAGATGTCTCTAGCATGGTCCATTCGAATATATGAAGGAAACTAATTTGGAACATATAGGTATACAATTTTCAAAAATTTGATAATCTGTGGATGTCCTTGCGGTGCAATTGGTGAACGTTAAATTGTGTAGAGTGATCACTTAAGCCGGCTCATACAGGTCGTAAGCCCTGTGCCACCCTATAAAGACTTCCAATACACGTTTCCCATGTAAATCGCTTCATCTTCTGTAATTTATCCTAATTAATATTGTATAAATGTTGCAAAAATATTATTGTTGCTATTAAAAACTATTTCGAAATCTGCGGCAAAATGTCGTTGGAGCATTGTCTCGAATCCAACACAATTTTCATTTAAAATGAGAAACTGTCGATAAATGTAACAGATTGCCTTCTATATCGACGTGGTCCTAATCGCACAGAACGGATATTAAGCCATCAGATGGGGTAGCTTCGTCATTACGGAAGTATCGTCATTGCGGAAGTAGTAAGTGACACGGTGATGTCTTCATTTACAATAAATACTGTAACGAAATGCTAAAAAGCTACTGTCACTTGTCACAATATCGAAAAATCGAGAATCACCTAGGGTAGGTAATCTGCGGCCTTCGGGAGGCATCTGAAGCCTTCGAGAAAAACCCGGAAGCCAAAGGAATGTCCTCCTAAACAATGGAAAGGTCTAGGAGGTTCGACACCAGCATTTTCAGATATAAATAGGAGCGCCGGCCTCGGCGGGAGAGTTGAGTTGTAGGAGTCGCGTTCGACAGGCAAAAACACCGCGTCGGCAGCGAGCCGCAACGGCCGGGGTGATAAATAAGCGAATAATTGTAATAAGTTCTTACCTGAAAACGCGAAATAAACCGGAGAGATTACTGCGAGTGGAAACTGGAAGGAATGTTCTACGTTTTCATTCATTCGTCCCGCACCCACGAAACGTGACAATGCGTTGTCATTCCTTTTCATATACAGGATATAACAGAGATAGTCCCCAATACTTAATAGACAGATTCCTGCCTAAGTTGAGTCGAAAATACAAGGTTGTGTCGCACATATAATTTGTATTGTGCTGACCCTAAAATTGATGCTGATATTCTTGCAGACACCTTATCTTCGTTCAAAAACTCACTCATACACAACATCCATTTTCTAAACGATGACATGAACCTATAGATCCATTAAATTAATCATTCATTAAATATTAATCGCACTACACTCAAACACAAAATATATAATATACATAAATGTACATGTAAAATATAATTAATTGCAAAAATACATGTTACTAGAGCGTGCCGAAGACATTTGTAATTGGGATAATGGGCATAGTCTTCAATATAATGTTTAATATCTGAGTATTATGTACCTATTATCCTGTTAGTGTCTCTAATAAATAAATAAATAAAAAAATATCAATATTTATGGAGATATATTTCAAGTCTGCACTCTTTACACCGTTTATAATTTATTTTTTACAATATTGACACCGATCTCTTAGGGAACAGGACTATGACTGCCCTTATATTAAAAGTCCAATCCCCTTTAACAATATTTTTATATGTATATTCTGAAAACACGATTACTGGATTTGTCCACTGCGAGATTATTATTTAATTGAGATGGATTATAGGTGTCGTTACCAGCTGCGAAATCTATGTATACTATTTGATAACGAGGACTACAGATGTGTCTAGCACAATCCCATCAAATATATGGAAGGTTTCAATTTGGAACATAGACAATTTAAAAAAAAAGATAATGTGTGTTAGATAATAATGTAGAGTAAGCTCACTCTGGGCCATCGTGAAAATATTTTTCTCATAAAAATAGCTTCGTCTCTGTGAAACTTCTATAATTTATCTTAGTTCATCCCTTTGCTTGTATAATATTATATAAACAATGGAGTCACTTAGAATTTGAATCAGAATTTTTCTACAAGGTTCGTTAATAAATGGAGGAGGTTGGAATTAGGGTTGAAGGAGGAAAGAGGAAGAGCGTAAGGTTAGATGTATAGATATAAGAATATATTTGGTGATGACTTAGGCCCGGTTGTTTCAAGTTGGATCAAAGTAAGCGTTCAATTAAAGCATAGATTTTTACGAAAACAGATCGTCTGATTGGTGGAGAACGTAAAAATCTATGCTTTAAAAGAACGCTTACTTTAATCCAACTTGAAACAACCGGCCCTTAACGTCATAAATATAGTAATTGATGTTTTTTTACTGTGGTATGGTTGATGTTAAAACAGTTACGTGATTTAATGCAGTTCCTGGCAACACATACTGCAATTTCGGACGCTTTATTCTGTTTCTCCATGTGTGGACGTGCGCTAGTGCGCTCATCTTACCTACTGACGTCGCTAATACGACAGCTCCGAACGCCGCCTCCAATCTCACTTAGTTTCTTTCTCACTCTTTAATTGAATATCTTCTTCTTTTTCAACTTTATTTAGACTCAAGTAATCTGTCTGCGCACTATCCAGCTATCGCTCCGTCGCTTTTGGGGGTCTCCCTGGTGGACGCTGTCCATCTGGTACGCCATGTAGAGCTAATTATGGTAATCTTGTTCTACTCATTCTCTATACGTGTTGGTACCAGTACAGTCGAAGCTGTCGGCCCCATCTGACCAAATCTTGAACTTCGCATATCTCTGATTGCTGTATTCCTTATTCCTACTTGAGTATGTTCAGTGAAAAGTTTCACAATTTAATTATTCTGATAACTAAATTAAAAAATGCTAAACCAGTACAACGAGGTCACGTCATGTAACCCCAACATCGACATATTTCACATGACACAACCTCAGTTTAAGAGAGAAATTATATTACTCCTGACCGAAAATAGTTTGAGCGTGTAAGACGGACTCTTCGGAAATCAATCTAAACAAAAAAAATATTGCCACAAAGACGCGGGTACACATTTTCTGACTTGGTTGACCTGGGAGCCTGCGTGCCTATTATGTCGTGCGGAGATTGTGAACTTCGTTCATCTTGTAGTCGCATATTGTACTATAGGTACTTTTATTGTATAATGTATTAATGTTTTACTGTAAAATGTTACTGTACTAATCACCTTGTCCTAAATGATTATCCAGTAGGGTCATTCTGAACTGTCTTTAAATTAAAAATAAAAACACACGTCCGAATCCCCTGGTACACAATTTAGGTTATTTGTGTAAATGTATATACAACCGCGTGGTTTATGGATGAGTCATGAGCAACGTTCCCTGTAAGGTGTGCGCGTGTGCGGGCGCACACCTAGCAAAATGTCTCCGCACACATGTTTTACCCTCCGCACAGTCAATATTATAAAATAAAGTTTCCTTTGCCAGATTTTAGTTTTGCTCGAATGCATGAAACAATACATGCACAATTCTTTCGCACGCTTTCGGAGAAATGAGTCGAATAATACAATTTTACCTATTAATTATATAAAATTCATCCCCTTAAAATGTCGAAAAGGAGTGGATGTGGCGACCGTTAAGAAGAAATCCTGCGATAAATTTAAACTGGAATGGCTCTCTGAAATCGTCGAAACAAAAATGCCATCTTCAATGCATTTACAAAAAGTAACAATTGGTGAAATATTTGTTTATTCGGAGACATATTATCGTGTCAAATGCATCATATATGTTCCGAAGCAAATATGAAAAGTAGGTACAATAGAAATGCGAAGTTTTTCTAGTAAGTAAGTAACCTTTTTTAAACTAAAAAATATGTATTTATTTAGAATATCATATTGAGGCTTGTAATACGGGCTTGCCAGGCAACTTTCTTCCTCCGCTTTCTTCTTACCGGACAAAGCTAGAGAAATTATATAAAATCACAGTAATTAATAAATACCCTAAAAATATAAATTTTTATGAAACATTGTATGTGTATTTATGGGGGGGGGGGGGGTGTAAATTTATCGCACCGCCACTGCACAGATGCGTCGAAGATCCGCACACATAATAGGAAAATTAGAGGGAACGTTTGTCATGAGTTATGATAATGCTGGTTTTAAAAAATATGTTTGTGAGATAATATTCAGCGTGGTATTGAAGCTAACTCTGTATTCCCATAAATAACGAACGCGTTGTAAAAAGGTTACTCGAGTTACGACATTACGTCCCCTTTTAAAAGTACCCGCGCGTCTCGGATAATAAATAAGTAATCCATACTTCGACGTGTATATTATTTATGTCTCTTCAGCCCAATAAAAATGCCAATTTCCCACTCGAACACCGGCTCAGATGTCTCTTAAAATTTTATTTACATATCAATTTAATGTATGAGTTTTCTCTGTGTTTGCTCACTATACCCTATCTATTATAGCTAGACCGCATTATATTGTGTTGTTACGATGCAAAAAATGAACACAAAATAAGTTTTTCTAGTAAGTAACCTTTTTTAAACTAATTTTTTTTTTTCTGAATATCACATTGAGGCTTGTAATACGGGCTTGCCAGGCAACTTTCCCCCGCTTTCTTCTTACAGTATTTTCAGTATAAATTTCAATTTTGAGATTTAACTCAAAGTAGATAGATATAAAAATGTAAATTGCTTGTTTTCCACATTTTTTTCACAAAGCATATTAAACTAAGAAAGCCAGACAGAACCATATAGCATGACAAGGGCGATGTTTCTATTTTTTTTATAGATTAATTATAAAAATTTACGAAAAATGCCGGTTCCTAAAGAATAAGTATTTACTTATTTATAGCTCACACCCATGAAATAGTAATAATGACTTTTATCAAAATATTTTAACTTTTTTTTTTATATTTCCTCTGCCAGCAGTTAATGATACTATTTTAAACCCTGGCGATTGTGCTGGGCGGAACATGAAACCAACCAAACAAAATTACGGATGTTACACGAAGTTACGGACGGACAGACAGCAAACATATTATGCTTGATAGTATTATCAACATCATGAAACTTCTCTAAACCACGAGAAGATTTTTTTAAATAATGTTGTTTATATTATTGAAAGATTTGGCAGATACCTACTTCGTGGTGCAACATTATAATGAAAAATATGTTTTATTTTACTTTGTAATCTACACACACAATATGAGTTATTAAATTACTACTACAGTTTCGGAAGTAGAATCCCTCTCATCATCAAGTATACATAATAACTTAAATACAAAATTTATCAGCCTAATCGGGTAGGTCAGGGTGGCGCGCAGTGGAGAAAGGCATATTTTTCCGCAAAATCTCTAGGATCGGTGAAGTGGACTGAAATTTTATATTATTTATTAATGTGTTTCTAGAATTCCGCGCCCCCCTGACCTACCCGATTACATTGATAATTTTTGTGTTTAAGTTACTAAATATCTATTCCTGATGATGAGAGGGACTGCTCCTCTCGAAACTATAGTAGTAATTTAACAACTCATATTGTGTATGTATTACGAAGTAAAATAAAACATTTTTTAATTTTTTTAATTTTAATGTTGTTTAT
This sequence comes from Agrypnia vestita, assembly GCA_016648135.1. NCBI lineage: Eukaryota > Metazoa > Arthropoda > Insecta > Trichoptera > Phryganeidae > Agrypnia > Agrypnia vestita. Next base: position 145,795 of record JADDOH010025116.1, on the reverse strand, counting down.
CTTTAAAATCTAAAGATTCATAATTTTATTGCAAAATCAGCAAGAATTTCGTTTTCTAATTGGTACTCCGAATTTATCTCAGCCCAAAGTCTGGTTACAATTCGCTGGTGGGTGACGTTTCCGAGTTTTTCTACCTTAATATTTAGTACAGAATTTTTTTTAAACGTATGTACGATACAAGGTGCGTGTCTGCTGACACGTTTAAAGTTAATTAACGTTACGCTTGGGAGTCGTTAAACGGCTAAAAATGTTTCTGACGTAAAAGGTTACCGTCCGGATAATAATCGTGCCACGGCGCTAATGCCGATTGGCATGTAAAACTATCGAAAACACGGCGATCCATTGACGCACGTTAATTATTACTTTTACCGATACCGTTCGCTAAGTGCGGGACGGGTATTAATACATACTGGTAAAAAAGGAGTTTAATAAAATTTGAAATAATATTTCTGGCGTATCCCAGTGTAATAATGCTAGTAATTCGAATGAATTTCATTACACAGATAAAGTATACTGCTAAACAAATCCAAAAAAAAAATCAACTATAGATGTCTCATTAGCGACATCTGTGTTCATTTAAGGGGAATGAAAAAGCTTTGGTGCCGGCCGCGTTGAGGATGGTTACAACTCATATGTGAAACGTGGCGCATAATTTAAATATATATACAACTTCCAAAAATTAGTAGACATGGTATATTCTATCATGGTTGGAAACGGCGAACGTTACATTGTGTAAAGTGATCACTTAAGCCAGCCGTGCGATAGGTTGTAAGCCCTATGTACACCCAAAGACTTGTACACCCAATGTACACCCTATGTACACCCAATTGACATTTTAATTGTTTTGTTAATTGCAAAATAATGTACCGATATGGGATCTATTGCTCATAAAACGACCCTGGGTGCGCGGCGGGTCATTCTTCACTGCAATGAAGCTAACAAAACTCCATCACTTCCTTCAGGTATCTCATTTGGTCGTGCAAGGCAGATGTCAAATTATGATAATACAATCCCTCCTTCCTGGGTTTCAATCCGTGGGATTGGTTTGCAGCAAAGCACATCTCCTTCTCCATTCTGCTCGGTCTCCGGCGATGCTCTGCAGCTCTGTGTAGGAGGCACAATTCATATCTTGGCACACTCGCTCAAGATGTTCACGGCGAGGGCGCCCTCTGGCAATCTACCATTCCCTTCAGTATAGTTTTGAGCAGATTTTAATGGCGTTAAATATGCCACATCCGTTTTGCACGTCTTTTCGAGATGACATTCATCATGTGCCTGGTTTCATCGATCCTGCGGAGAACTTCTTCATTCGTAATGTGGTCTCTCCAGGAAATTCCTAGAGCACGTCTATAGGTCTACATTAGAAGCCTTCGAGATGTGGACCTATAATACAAGAGTAAAATCATTCTCGTGTTTTATGTGGCGATGAATGAGTTTTGTTTAGAGTTGGTCTTGCAAAAGTCTTGAAAAGTAGATGACTGTCTGCTGTTAAGATTTGGGATGTGAAAAGATAAGATTTGGGATATGAAGAGATAAAGGATAACATGGAGCAACAGTCACCAAAATAAGGATTTCATTCATTCATTCATCATTCGAGAAGGAATGTGTATTTGATTACACATTTTATCGATTGTTGCGCGGTATGATCGATAATCCTGAAATTATGCAGAGCATTGGTTTGTATGTTCCTGATAATTACATTAGACATCGTCAGCATAGATTGTTTCACATTCCAATATACGGGACCAACCTGCCGATGGTTATGCCTGTTGGAAGAGCCACACCTATGCTGAACAAAATCGCTTTGGGTATTGATATATTCCATGTGTCTGAGGGGGTTTTCCGAAGCGGGATTCTCCTACACCTTTGACCAGTTTTTTTTTTTAAATTTATTAAATATTTATTATTTTGATATATACTTCCTAATATGTATGCCTTAAACATTTTGTTTGTAATGTACATATTATTGAATTGAATTGACGTACGCATATTATACTGTGATCGTTCTTCGTAATGCGACTGATAAAAGCGTCTCTTATTTAGTATTTTTTATAAAGGCGTGTTTTTATTTATTTATTATGCTCGCTGCGAATCGGGTTGACAGTAAAATTGATTATTCGAACAATTCATAAAAATGTGAACGTGCTATTATAAAAATTCCACGGTTTATAAAAGTACACACACGGAACGACCGCCTTTTTATAGGTCCTCGTAAATTATACACGCCGTTGGGTTCGGAGCTTTGCTCTGCCCGTTTCGGAATATGAATAAGTTATTTTAAATAAGTTTTTAGCTGCGTGTTCAGAGGTCGCATTGTGTAGGGCTGATGTCATTTATTTTTTGTCTATTGTGCGAAGACACGCGCGCGTCCATAATCTCTTGTATACAAGTCTGTTCCGTGGACTCCTCATCACCTTGTCGCTCGAATTTTCCTTTACGTGCGATAGCAATAAAGAAAAATTATCCCTTTTCCTTACAATTCAAAAAAATTAAAAATTGTATTATTAATAATTAAGATAAATTATAGAAGTATCACAGAGATAAAGCTATTTATGTGTGAACGTGTACGGAAGTCTCTGTGGACAAAATCCAGTAAATGTGTAATCAGAACATACATCTGTACTAGATTCTATATTTGTTCTATAGTTATTTGGAAAACATTAATAACCTCGCAGGACTATTCCTGCCTTGATTATGAGTCGAAAATACTCAAGCTATTATGACTTAATATCAATAGTTATGGAGATATGCGACATTAAAGTTTGCATTTTTTTTCAATATTTCTGAATTATTTTTTGTAAAACCTTGGACTGTTATTACAGCAAGTCATATCGATTATGAAAAATTCATTCGTTTCAATACAAAAAGTTAAATAAAATGATTAAAATTCTGAAAAAATCCAAATGGAATGTTTTCCATTTGGAATTCGAAGGTTTTCTTTTTTTTTATTTGACTTGTATTAGAGGGAATGAATTTTTCGTATTCGATATAAGTTACTACAATGATAGTCTAACGTTTTACAAAAAATAAGTCAGAAATATTGAAAAAAAAAAGCAAACGTTGATGTCGCATATCTCCTTAACTATTGATATTAGGTCATAATAGCTTGAACATTTTCGATTCATAATCAAGGCAGGAATATAGTCCTGCGAGGTTATTATTTTTTTCCAAATAACCCTGTATATATCAACTTATTATGGCGGCACATTCAAACAAATTAATGTGGATTTTTAAAAATTTAAATCAGAATCTAAATTCTAACTAACTAACTAACCATCACGCCGTTTCCTCTCAGGGGTAGGCAGAGAGGATAGAACTCCACATTCCTCTATCTTGGCACACTATTTTTGCCTCGGCTACATTCATAAATCTTCTCATGCATGCTCTACGGTTTTTAAGACTTTTAACAGGGCCATCCTCCAAAACTTGTAGAATCTGATCATGCCAGATCTTACGAGAACGCCCTCGATTTCGTTCGTTACAGTAACTTATATCGATTACGAAAAATTCATTCGTTTCAATACAAGTCAAATAAAATGATAAAAACCCTGAAAATTTTCCAATTGGAATTCGAAGGTTTTTGTTATGTTATTTGACTTACATTAAAGGGAATTATTTTTTTATATTCTATATAAGTTACTGTAATGATAGTTCAACGTTTTACAAAAAATAAATTAGAAATGTTGAAAAAAAAATGCATTAGGAGCCTCATACCATACAGGCCACTGTATGTCAACATATGAATGATGAAGGGGAGATGCATTTTAATCTATCTCTCTATTTTTATAGATGCACTTATCTAAGAAACTCACGCGTTATTTTTAAAGATAACTTTTAACTCTGGATCGACGCAGAGCGTAACCCATATTCGGGAAGCTCCTGAAAACGCGCGGGGTAAATGTATTCCCTAAGGACAACCCTTTACCGACGTACCCGCAAAGTCGGGGATGGGCGTACAGGTGTGTGTGCTGTGTGCTGTGTACCTAATTGGTATGCGACACGACCTGGTGTGCCCCCCTTCCAGTGTCACTGTTTAGGGCTGGCTAATGGGCCTCCCCGAGGCCTTAAGCCCTATTTTTTATTAGAGCTTTGTTCTTTCTACACGTGTGAAATATAGCCTTAATATTTGATGGTCTTCTATTTCAGTCGCTGAAACTTACAGAGCTGGCTCGAGCACTGCGTAAATATGTTATTACTTGTAAGTGTTCGTATGCCATTTATTGTGTGGCGAATATGAACACGATAATGTGGTCGCACGTGGATTTTCTTTAACGTTTCCACACATTTCCATGCAACGGATATTTTATACGGACCGTACGGATATGTCGAGGTTCGATTCTCGACGTTTCGCTGGAGTCGTAACGCGCCATCATCGGGAGAATGCCCTGTTCGCGACGGTCAAGGACTAATGATTATGTCTTGCGATTATATGCACTGCGTGGAGGTGGTGGAGGTTGCTTCATTCTACGCTAGGGGTCTTTAGTGTGCTATTGATGCACGCTACAAGTGTTTCAATGTGTTTAACCCTTAAATACTCGCATGGGATCTCTTGAGCGGTGACCCCATGCGAGTAGTTACGCAACTTTTATTAAAGAGGCGAGTTGCTTATTTTATTATATTTTTTCTTGAATTATTACTTCAATTTATATTATTATTAGTTCAGTCAGTTAACTGTCGAACTTATTCAAAATTACCAGAGACGACGACTCGAAGTCAATGCAACTCCTAAGATTATAAAAAATCGTCTTATAGAAGTGCATGACCTAGACAATCGCGTTCCACAAACAACAACAAAACGTGGACGTTGCAACAACTGTCTGCGGAAAAGCGATGGCAAAGCGGCAACAAGATGCAAAAATGCGCGTATTATATGACCAATGGCGGATGTTTTCACATCATGAAGATATTTTATAGAAATCTGCTAATAACTTTACTTTTGCTATGTGTTGAAATTTCCCACTACTTTTAATCTCGGTATCTGCACAGCTGAATATATATATCGCCACTGCGCTGAATAATGTCCGTCTCTTTACCGACGTACAACAAGGATCTGTAATCTGCGGATATCGTTTTAGTTGTCAGTTCTTGCGGCTGTTTCTTTTCGCGCTTCCTCACGTTCAAATAGTTCTGCGTTTCGTTGTACATTGTGCTGTGAGAAGTGATGCACTGTTTATTTTATGTATGCCAAACACGTAAGTATACCCAATTTTTTTCTGTCGTTATTAGCGTGCCTTTAATTATTGTTCGATATTCGTGACGTCACTTTTCTTCACTTTACTTTCTTTTTCTTATGTGGCAACGCTGATTGGTTTTTTTTCGAAAACTATCCTACCCTCAACCAGTTCCAAATTACCTTTCGTTTCGACAAGTCTCGTTGTTAAAAGCGCCAATTTTCGTCTCGTTTTAATAGTACATTTTATAACCTCGTCACCGCCGGACTTCGGGAGTAAAGGACGTTGGTGGCCAACCGAGTGAAACAGTTGTTTGGTGAAGTGACATCTGGAAGGACGCCAAGAGACAAAAAGGTGAGTCGAAACGTCCTATCCTTCTTCATCCAAATACAGTCCATTTTTTCCAATAATCCCATTTGTTTTCCCCACGTACGCGGTGATTTCGCGTCGCGTACACTTATAGTTAGTGTATTATATATTCTTGTACGTATGTATTTAATAATACTGTTGGGTTTTGGCATCCTTGTTGCTGCTGGTTCAACCTGTGTCTCGGGGTCCCAAGGCGGTCCTTAAGGTCTGCATAATTTGTGTCAGGCCGCAAACTCGGGTGACAATTCGGTAGGCGCTTCCAGCACACGCCATTACCTGCAAGGCTTTGTAAATACGCTGCGACCGGAAACTCGGAGCGGTTACTACCTTAAATAGAGGTAGTCAGTAGTGTCAGCAAATTGTATAATATTCAAAATTGAAATCAAATAAATCGCTCTGAAGATGGACGAAACTTTTTTTAACAATTAAAAAAAACGAGCGAACCTTACGGTAGTCGCATATGATGTGTAACATTTGACATCTCACAATTAAAAAAGTAACCCATAAAAAACAAGTTTTTATTATACTCCCTTTCTTTGTAAAGTATAACAACAATTAAAGACGAATTAAAACATATAACATAACACTAAACTTACAGTAATTTAATATATTTCTAAAATGTCACATGTTTTGAGCTTTGATAAGACACTTCATGCTTTGAAGATTAAATTCTAAAAACATTTGTCAGTCAATTTAGATTATCGACATTCGTAGTGAAGTACCTATTATGCATACCGACGGAGTAATTAGAAAATATTCCGCGACATTATCGGGCCGCTATCCTAGTAATCAAACTTTTCTAATGATTCCAATTTGAAAAAACCAATAAAAATTTTATAAATCCGAAATTATACTATAATTATTAATTTTTTTTAACGAAAATTTAATAGATCTTCTTGATCGTCGCCACGAGTCTACTTGCCAAGTTTCAACTCGATTGGATCACGGGAAAAGGGTTAAAATTGATACAAAGTTTTTTCACCCGGCAAGAAAGGAAGTAAAAATATCAATTGAGCAGCACTTATCAATACTGTCTATACTTTTATTGTTAATTGTAAACTTACAATTAAAAATACCAATTGAGCATTTGTTTATATGCAAGCAAAGCATTTAAACAACATTTAAAAAGCCAAAACCTGTAAATTTATTAATTAGTAAATACAAGTAAAGTAAATGTATGCGCATTTATTTATTATTGAATTTTGCCGCACTAGGTAAGTACCGTATATCTTACATACGAATTTTGTTTAAAAATATGTTTGGTCAATTATGTTTTTATTTATTTTCATAGATGGCGGTAGTGTGTCACCATATATATTGTATGAAAAATTTGAATGAATATTTAAAAATAATCACATAAATTACATAAAATTTGAGAATGTAAATCATTAACGGTAGTTACTGTTTACATTAATTTAAAAAAATGAAGTATTTATTGGATAGTTTCGAAGATATAAGCCAAAATATATCAAAGTTACAACATCCACACGCTTGACACCAGCCTCGCAACATATATACAAAATCAGGAGCATTTGCTGGTAGTGTACATCTTCGCTGTGATGGCATTTGGTGGGCATTGATTTGTTTATAAACGATGATTTTTTGTCCATCGCGCGTGCTCCGCGCGCGCTCATTGGTTAAATGAAACTGCGCGCGTCTTACAGTAGTCGCAAATGATGTGTAACATCTTCTCAGTAACGTTTCGTTCGTTTCTCAGTAAAGCTAGGTAAGGACTCGTCCAAACTTCTGTAAGCAGTAAAGGGACGCCGATCAAGTTTTTTGGACGAGTCGGTAAAGTAGTCTGCGGCTTCCCGTTAACCGAGCGTAAAGATACTGTAAAGAACCGAGCGTTAAAGCTCGCAGAGAAAACCTTAAAATCGTGTGAAAAACCCAAAAAAGTGATTTCGAACCAAAAAGATAGGTGGGTACCATTGAACATGCGTGTCAATTCATCATATCGCCATTTTTTTGTCAGAATCAATAAAATGTATTTTGTATTATTATTGTCGGATAGTTTTTTAAAACCAAAGTTATCCCGAGATATTAGGTCCTTACATATGAAATTGGCGTTTAGTATGGGAGAAACATAAAGCTGATTTTTTTTTTATTATAATATATTTATTTAATCAAAGTATGTACCATTGCTATCTGTGCACTTTTGCCATCTCATAGGTAGTTCATCGATCCCTTTACTAAAAAAACCATTCGGACGGGAATCAATAAAATCTTTGAAGGCGGTTTGGACTGCCCCATCGGAGTTGAATTTTTTCCTTTGCAAGAAGTTATCCAAATTTCGAAAAAAATGGTAATCTGTTGGGGCAAGGTCCGGAGAGTACGGTGGATGTCTTAGACATTCCAATTGAAGCTCCTCTAATTTGGTAGCCGTCTGTTGTGCAGTGTGTGGTCTAGCGTTATCATGAAGCAGCAGTGGCCTAGAGCGATTAACCAGCCTCGGTTGTTTAGCAGCTAGCTTTTCCATCATGGTTTGCAGTTGCTGACAATAGACATCTGCCGTAATCGTCTGGCCAGATTTAAGAAAGCTGTAGTGAACGACACCAGCACTAGTCCACCAAACGCTCACAAGTAACTTTTTTGGAGTCAATTTTCGCTTGGGGCATGGTTTGGCTGGTTCGGCAGGGTTCAGCCATTGCGATGAGCGCTTCCGATTATCGTACAGGATCCACTTTTCATCACAGGTAATGATTCGATTTAAAATCCCTTAATTATTGTGCCGGTTGAGTAATGCAACGCAGCAGTCAACGCGCGTTTATTGATTTGCTTCACTCAATTCATGAGGTACCCACCTTTCAAGCTTTTTCACCTTACCAATTTGCTTCAAGTGGATTAAAACAGTTTTATCACTAACACCGCAGCCTGCAGCTAACTCGGATGTGGTTTGCGATGGATCCACTTCTACAATAGCCTTCAATTCTTCATTATCAACTTTGGTCTCCGGCCGTCCACGGGGCTTGTTCTGCAGGTCGAAATTTCCAGAACGACAACGTTGGAACCAAAAACGCACTGTGTTTTCTTTTGCGGCACCGTCGCCATACACATCATTAATCCTTCGAGCCGTTTCTGCAGCACTGGTGCCACGGCGGAACTCGTACTCGTAAATAACGCGATATTTCAAGTTTTTCATTTTGTAAACTGAGTGACGCAAAGAAAAAAACAATTGAGGAAAAAACAAATGAATTATAATTTTCAAAACACAAGTACATGAGAAAATAGCTGTATAAATTTGGATTTGAATTTCCTAACCAAAGAGAAGATATTTGAGATCAAATTTGCCAGTACGGCAAAACGTTAATTTCATATGTAAGGACCTAATATTAGAAATCTAAAATCGAAACAACCCTAATTTATCTGATTTAAAATTAATAAATTAGAGACCGGAACATTTTTTCATTCCTACTTCTTGCTACACATCAAAGATGTTAGACATCAATAATCTACTGCTCTTTGATTCTGTTTTTCTAATTGCCTTGATAACCAAGCTCAAAGCGCGTCTCCTCGCCTTACTCCTCAAGCGATTGTTTGTCCTTCGACACACGGACTTACCATTGAGGTTGCACACTCTTTGAGGAATCATCGACTTGGGTTCTTTGACGAATCGCTGCATTCCTTATATGTCAGCTCAAGGAAATGCCGTACATTAGCCTTACCATACTCGCCACTGCGCTACGTTGCTATGCAGTTTGTGTGTCACTGCTGGTTGTAGTTGTTTGTCACACCTTTTTTTTGGCATATTGACATTTATATTTATTTTTAGATAGTAATACCACAGTATACTAAGAACAGTAATACGTCCTCATACAAACTGGCCGCTACCCATTAGAATGTGTGCGTGCGTGCTCGGCGCCGTGTACGCACGCACTGTGACGCACACATTGACATAGAATATGGGGGCACAAGGCGGCGGCAGTAAGGGCCGCCTTGTGCCCCCATATTCTATGTTAATTTCTCAGCACCTGCCAAGAAATGAAGAGGCTGGCAGGTGACAGAGAGGAGTGGAGTAAGCGAGTGCTTGTGCAGACCAATTCTAGGATTGTAACCCAAAAATAAAAAAAAACGAAGGAGCCTTACAGTATTCGCATATGATGTGTAATATTTGACATCTCACAATTAAACATATCAATTGAGCACCAACAGAAATTAACATAAAAATTTAAAAAAGCTAATACCTTTATATTTATTAATTAATACAAGTAAAGAAAATGTATGTGAATTTATTAATTATTGAATTTTGCCGGACTAGGTAGGTACCGTGTATCTACATAGAATTTTTATTTAAAAATGTGTTTGGTCAAGTATATGTTTTTAATTATTTTCATACACTGCGGTAGTGTGCCGCTATGCATATTGTATGAAAACTTTGAATAAATATTTAAAAAATAATACATAAATTACATAAAATTTGAGAATGTAAATCATTAAGGGTAGTTATTGTTTACATTAATGTAATTTTTTTACTATTATTTATTGGATAGTTTCGAAGGTATAACCCAAAATATATCAAAGTTGTAATTTTTTCCATCGCGCGCGCTCATTAGTTAAATAAAATTGCGCGCGTCTTATTTCCTGTTACGCATTTCCGTCCTTTTTCACGCAATCACTGCATAGATTGCAGGAAAGCTAGAGGAAATACGCTACACATCGAAAATGATCTGCAGAACTCTCTCGTAACCTCAAGATGCTCATTCAAATTTGCACAGGCGGCTTCGAAGCTCACAGAACCGCCTGGAACAAAGGTGACACAATGACACAGATAAAAATGCACGTCAATTTTCAATACGTGTCCCTCACAAATTCCGTCCCCATAGTGGAGAATCGATGGACGTAATAATTGTGACTTCTGTCGCGATACACCCCAGCGCGCCCAGCGCCCCTCGCAGTCGCCGGGAACGAGTAAAAAATCCAAACCGCCCCTCGGCTGCCGGCTGTCCGCGTTCGCGATCGTGTCGCCCTTTCCGTTCCTGGTGTTCCCTTTGCCCCCGCGTTCCGGCACACGGGGGGGTTGCTTACATAATCCTCGTGGCGCGGCCGCACTCTAGCCCCCCGTTCGGGGCTCGGTTCAGTATTGCGCAGGGCGGCGCGTTCGGCGCACTGGTTTAGCCACGTACCGCGGCGGAGATTGCCGAGCGCTCGCGGAAATTGCCGAAGCGGAAACGGGGTTGGGAAAATGTGACGGATTGACAGAAAATGCGACAATGTGACGTTTTAGAATGGCTCTCGCGATCGTAAATGGTCATATTTTGTGCGTCGGTTGATGTTTTTTGTGTAGGTCATTATTTTCATTTTGACGGAATTTCAAGGTGAAGGTTTTTTAGGTTCTCCTTTGACTAGTCCTGTAATGCATGTATTTATCACACTTACACCATGTATGAAAGCAAAAAATATGTAAGTATGACAAATCCATTTATGATGTAAATGGATTTGTCACACTTACAGTAAAGAATGAAGATATTAGGAATGAATGTAAAGCTGATCGTAGCGTAATACATAGAATAAAAATAGGGTCGCTCAGGTGGTTTGGGCATGTTGAGCGAATGAATGAGGAAAGAATGGTAAGAAAGATATATAATGCAAGTGTTGACGGCGCCAGAAAGAGAGGGCGACCACGGAAGACGTGGCATGCGAAACGAAAAACGATAGACGAAGCGAAAGTTGCGTGTCAGGACAGAAGAGTATGTCGCGCTATCCTCTCTGCCTACCCCCGCGGGGAAACGGCGTGATGGTAAGTTAGTTAGTTACACCATACATATTGCATATCTACATACGTTGACTTTTTCATTCATTTCTGACACATAATTTTGTGACTAAAGCTTATTTTCTTATGAAAATTTGAAAGGAAAAATTAAATTTAATTTCCTTTGAAATAAGAATTTTGGTCCTGTACAAAAAATGTTTATTTATTTACTGAAGAAACTTTTACTGATTCTTCAAGCAACAATGACCTAATAAGAATACTTATAGCAAAAAGCGACTTCGAATTTTGCATTTTTTTAAAATTCTTTCGCATTGATTCGAGTCAAATAAAATGACTATAACCCCACAAAAAATTCCGGTTAAAATATCCGTAAGGTTTTAATAATTTTATTTTACATGTATTCTATAGCAAATAAATTTTTAACATACGATTAATGATACTTAGATGATGGTCCATCGTTCTAAGAAGATAGTCATAAATATTGAAAAAAAAATGCAAATTTTAAAGTCGCTTATCTCTACAACTATTGATAATATAAGAACATTGTTGCTCGAGCATTTTGTACTTATAATTTAGCAGGAATCTACCTTCAGAATATTCTCAGTATGTTGAAGTTTTTCAAGAACACAATACTGGATTTTATCCCCAGGGGGACATCATTAATCGAGATATATTATATGTGGATGGCTCATAGAGAAAAAGCTACTTTTTTATATATGGAAGTCTTGTTGGGTGGCGATAGGTCGTAAGGCCTATGAGCACCCTACTACCTACTTTCCTATATAAAAAATATGTAGCTTCGTCTCTGTGAGACATCTATTATAATCTTGAGGAATCTTCCTGTTAAGTATTGTGGACTAGCTCTGTTATACCCTGTATATAAGTGAAAGTCGTCTTTTTTTGGCTATGAATTTCTAGCACTTCTACCCCCCCCCCGAAAATCATTCCTCCATTTAAATTAAGCAGCAGCCTTTTACCCGTCATATGGCGGGTTTTATTGTGCATTTATTGTTTGACTGAATAATATTTCTATTTTTAATCTTTAGCCAATCTGTATCAAGTGTTGAATATATGCCTAGTGCCTACGTCTCTTGTGAATTACTTCCAAAGAAAATTGCAAGCGTGAAAACCTCACTGGGGACCACTCGGTGTACCTATATTTAGAATAAATAATCACATTTGTCGCCATCATACAGACACGGTAAACGTAATCATGGATTCGCTTAAGAATTTTTTTCTCTATTCACGCATATGGAAGGAACAAACTACAAAATTTAGACGAATATTAATATAATTAAATTTAATCACTGGCTTAAAACTCCACGGAGGATTGAATATAAGTTATGCCTCACAATATTCAAGGCTATTCACAACATGGCCCCTCAATATATTACCGATATCTACATTCCATTTTCCGGAAATAACAGACCACTAGCACTTCGCTCAGCATCAACATTTAATACAAGTTGGTTAGTTGAAGAAATACGCGTTCACAAAACTACATCATTTCGATGAACATGCTTTCATGGTGGCTGGACCAAACTGAGACAAATAGACAACTTACCACAGATCAACTAAAGACGCAATTATTTAGATATTTATACAAAAACCTACAGAATTAGACCTTGTACTCCGTGAAAATAACTAATTCTTCCATTCACGATTGGAATAATTTTAGGGTTTTAATTATTTCATTTAACGTTTATTGAAACAAACGATTTTTTCGTAGTCGGTATATGTTGCTGTAATGGTACTTCAACGTTTTGTTAAAAATAAGTCAGAAGTATTGAAAAAAAAATGCAAACTTTGATGTCGCGTATCTCTTTATCTATTGATATTAGGTCATGGTTGCTTGAACATTTTAGACTCGTAACATATGCAGGAATCTACCGGCCAAGTTTCTGCTGCTTGCTCTGGTACACCCTGTATATGCGTGTTTTTATTTTTTTATTTTTACTATTTTTAAATTCTCCACCGCACTTCGAATCACTCCGTTAAAAATTCCCCCACTTTGTAAATACTCCGGATAAAAGCCAAGCTAATAATTGCGTTACTACCCGACGAAGTTCTGTCCACGTCACTACAGCGAAAATGTCATACTGGCATTTGAGTTAAAAGGGTTTGATGTTCATCCCTCTTACAGCAAAAAACTCCAACGTAACGTATTTATGTATGGATATTAAAAAAATAGAGAGATCAAAGCGTTGGTCAAATACATTATGCATACAAAAACTGTATTATTCATATATGTAAATACACTAACCCCGCAGAGTATACAAATTTACAGAGATGATCTAAATCCGTTCTTTAGGAAAGGTGGTTGGGTCCCCCCTCGCATATGTTTATATATCGCAGTTAAAGTATTTATTCTTGTATTATTAAATCCCCTGGTAAATGAAAAAGGAATTTTTTATAACAACAAAAAAATTCCGAGTCTTTAAAAAGGGGAATCTAATGTACAAGTTGAACATTGTCGTATTTTTTTTACTTTACTTACTTACCATCACGCCGTTTCTCTGTGGCGGTAAGTAGAGAGGATAGAGCGCCACACTATTCTGTCCTGACATAAAACTCTCGCCTCGTCCACATTCCTACATCTTCGCATGCGAGCTCGACAGCTATTGAGGCTTCTAACGGGGTCATCTTCCAGTATCTGATTAATCTGGTCGTGCCACGTCTTCCGCGGTCGCCCTCCTTTTCTGGCACAGTCACCACTCGCGTTGTATGTCTTTCTTACCATTCTTCCCTCATTCATTCGCTCAACATGCCCAACCCACCTGAGCGACCCTTTTTTAACTCTATTAATTATGCTGAGATCAGCTTTACATTCATTCTTAATATCTTCATTCTTTACTCTATCATAAATGGATTTGTCAAATGGATATTTTTTGCTTTAAATTGGTAGTAATATACTCTCAGAGAATAAATAATATACTTGTCAAGTTTAGAGTGAAATTTGAAATATTTTAGCTCTTCAAAAATATCAAAATGGTTTTGGGGTGGTATATTTATAAAAATATATAAGTCTGAATTTTTTTAGATATTTTTATAGTTATTATACAGGTTGAGTGTAAAGCAATCGCGATCGTTTGAGCAAATTTCACTATTTTTTCTTATAATATATTGTCTTGCGTTTTTATCACATTTTGGTTTGGAAACACATCGTGTTATTTTAAAAAGATATCCGTATTTAAAATATTTGTAACTTGATGAATAAAATTTTATATTATATATTTCCAAACAAAAATGTAATAAAAAGTAACCCATAAAAATCAAGTTTTTATTATACTCCCTTTCTTTGTAAAATATAACAATAATTAAAGACGAATTAAAACATATAACATAACACTAAACTTGCAGTAATTTAACATATTTCCAAAATGTCAGATGTTTTGAGCTTTGATAAGACACTTCATGGTTTGAAGATTAAATTCTAAAAACATTTGTAAGTCAATTTAGATTTTCGACATTCGTAGTGAAGTACCTATTACGCATACCGACGGAGTAATTCAAATTTAGAAAATATTCCGCGACATTATCGGGCCGCCGCAGCTAATCAAACTTTTTTAATGATTCCAATTTGAAAAAACCAATAAAATTTCTAACAATCCGAAATTATACTATAATTATTAATTTTTTTTAACGAAAATTTGATAGATCTTCTTGATCGTCGCCACGAGTCTGCTTGCAAAGTTTCAGCTCGATTGGATCACGGGAAAAGGGTTAAAAATCGATCCAAAGTTTTTTTTGACGGCAAGCTAATAAGCAGACGCCACGAGTTAATATAAAGGGAGTAAAAAATGGTAAAATTTGCTCACTCTGCCGGACGATCTCCTTAAGGGCGTCGATTTACTTAGGACGGACCTGTTCATACACACACACACACACACACACACACACACACATATATATATATACACATATATTCGTGCATAATACATATATATATATATATATATATATATGTGTGTGTGTATTATGCACGAATTTTTTTCACGTACACGATTCAAGATTAACGTTTTACGGCCGACGCGTGCGACGTTTACGCCATTTTCCTCCCTGACGTTACTCGACAGGGGTGGATTATTAAAAGGGTGAGAGCACCCGATGACAGGCGGGGAGCGCGAGGCGATGGCGGCTTCCTAGGCAGTGCGCGCGAATTTTAATAATTGTATTATTATTCATCATAAAATAAGCAAAGTTCGCTGCAAAGTCGTTCGTTAAATATTCAATACGGCGCAGACTAGGCGCGTCTCGTGACGGAATCTCCCCTGAGTTTTCAGAAACGCCCAGACATTTATACAAAATTTTATTCAATTAGAGCGAGACCGCTCACACGCACGACAGACGCACATAAAAATTATTTTAGTGTAGGATTTTTTTTTTTTAAATTTAATGGCTTGTCACCCAGTAAAAAGATGTTATTGCCAAAAACTAGTCAATAGGTCATCGACATAAACATTACAGGTCAATGCAATTACTCTCTAAAAATCGTAGTAAAACTTTCAATACTTCCCGTCGGCAGTCTATAAGCAAGAGCTGGATATTTGTAGGGAAAGGGACCTTAAGATCTGCAAGATCCTGGAGTAGGGACTGAGTACCGACATTTAAAATGCAATTGAAAAACAAGTGGTTCAAATCCTCCTCCTCTTGTCCACACTCACAGATTGAGGAGTTAAGAACATGAATTTTTGCAAGGTGTAAGCGGATGACCCAGACGCATTCGGCAAACCATTGAAGTCTCCCTCTTGCTCAATCTGATCCTGTGAAACCAGGCTCGAGATGGGATAAGTGGCTGAATAGCGGCGTAGTGTCGACCTTTTGACATTTTAGTGAGGTCCCAATGAGACTGCCACTGAAGTGCGGCATCGTTTCTTGTAATAATGAGAAGATCGCTCACTGGAATAGTGGAAAATGTGGTGAAGAAGGATTATGCTCTGAAAAAGGACAAGGCCAGTTAGACCTGTTGTCAATATTGTGAATATAATTATAACCTAAAAAGTGATAAAGCACCTTAATCGAGATATATCATAGATGTCTCATCGAGACGAAGCTATTTTTTATATGGGAAAGTAGGTATCAGAGTCTTTTTTGGATGTTTATACGGCTTACAACCTATCGTAAGGCTGGCTTAAACGAACACTTTACGCAATTTAACGTTCACCCAAGATCACCAGCTTAATGGGACCCTGAATCGGGATCCGAAACGTCGGTTTAGAAAGGTCTTTTTAAAAACACGGCATAATACCACAGAAAACACAAACCAGCAGATGGTAGAAATCAGTTTGTTTCACACACTTCTAATTTTTTTATCGAATGTGTAAATTTTTTTTTAAAATTAAAGTTTGAGTTAAAAATTAAAGTTTATATTCAAATAAAATTTCGAAAGTGACCACTTAAGTCAGCCTTAAAAGTAAAGGCCTGTAAACTCCCAATAAAGACATTATGTTTGATACCTTACTTGGATCTAGTCACAATCCTTCAAAGGATCTAAAGAGGATATTCTCTTTGTCACAGGTCACCAAATGAGGTACAAAAAGGGTTTTAAAATAAAGATATGCCTTTCCTTGCAACCTTTATTGTATACATATTACATATTAAAATATACACCTTTCTTACCAACAGATGTCGTCTTCGGGCTATTAAATAAATTAATATTAATAAAACATAAATAGTTTAGGGCGTCACGTGCAGATGTCGCCCTAAAAACTTGCATACTTGCTTTCTCATATAAATAGGTTCGCCTCTGTAAGACTTCTATAATACATCTTAATTAAAGTAAAATATACATTTTTGTAAATAAATTTAGATTGTCTACTTTTTTGTTGTTGTTATTTTCAGTGTAGAATAAAAAAAAAGTTTTTTAAAGTGTCATCAAATCAGTTTCACCAAGTCAGACTTGGGACCTTGAAACTGCAAAATTTTCAATAGCTGATTGGGCATTGTCTCATCGCTGAGATGAAGAGTCGTGTGACGTCCGTATTGATATCTGTAGTCCACATCCTTGACCCATATACGACCCTACTGCGTACTACTGCCTCCGTATCCCCTCACCAGTGGCGGGTACTGCACTGCATCGACACCGAGGGCTGTGCGACAAATGATATTGACTATTTATTTATCTGATAAAAACCTAGTTTTTATTATACTCACTTTCGCATTTACTAGAGGAAACTGGCTTGGCGCTTAACCTACGCGTTGGGCTTAGGTCGAGCGACGCTACGAAAGGGAGTAATAAAAAATTTCCAAAAATCCAAAATTATACTATAATCAGGTTCCGTGTCTACCAGACGCGTTGTAATATTTTCATACAACTCAGTAAGTTGTATGAGAAAACCATTAAAAATTTGAAAAATCCAAAAATTTATTAATTTTTTTAACGAAAATTTGATAGATCTTCTTGATCGTCGCCACGAGTCTACTTGCAAAGTTTCAGCTCGATTGGATCACGGGAAAAGGGCTAAAAATCGATCCAAAGTTTTTTCGTCAAGCAAGCAGACGTCACGAGTTAATATAAAGAGAGTAACAAACAGACATTATTACAGTTTATACAGTATTAATAAAAAGTACACAATAAAGATCAAAATAACAATCGCAAATTAAAATAGATCCTTTTTAAAATAACTCAATAACGCAAATTAAAAAAAATATATTTAAATTTAATATTATAACGACATGCTAAAAATAATTTACTCACTGTCCGAATTCCTCGTCATAACACTGTTATCACGTGTTATGACGAGGTTATCAAAATAACAATCGCAAATAAAAATTAACCCTTTTTTAAATAACTCAATAACGCAAATTAAAAAAAATATATTTAAATTTAATATTATAACGACATGCTAAAAATAATTTACTCACTGTCCGAATTCCTCGTCATAACACTGTCCAAGGATCGAGAACGGCCTATAATAATCTAGGGTAATACCTTCGGGAAACGTCTACAAATGTCTAGAAACGCCCGGAATAACCGAGAAGCAACTAGAATAATCTAGAAAGTACGAAAATATCAGCATTCAGGTATAAATACGGAACCGAGTCGCGGCGCGAGTTCAGTTGTGTTTGACAGTACGATCAGTGCGAAATCTATAAATAATCGATACAGTGATAAACTGCGAAATAGTGCAATTTAAAGAATAGCGTTAATAATAATAAGCGTTAAACTATAAAACAAAACATGATGTCTATTATGAGACAGCGATAGTTTTATATTAAAATCTCCAATGGTTTACTGTTTCACTCATCGGTTTGTTGACTATTTTATTTTTATTTTTTAACAAAGACCGTCAACAGGTTATTATTGCCCCTAATAGATGATCCTAGAGCGACATTAGAATACAAAGTATAAATATTTTGTAAACATTTCGAATACGATATAATTACACAATATACATTTAATGAAAAAAAAGTCTTAATAATATTCTGTTATAGTTTTCTTGGACATTCTGCCGTGTATATGTGACCTCTCTGGCCTCTCTGGCAGTCTGCCGTGTGTATGTGACCTCTCTGACCTCTCTGTCAGTCTTAATAATAAAATAAATTTTAAATAATTCTCAGATCAAAATTTCGCAAATCAATAAATACAATTAAGGAATGTGTAAAGTAAGTATTAACAAGATCAGTAAAAATTCATTTATTTAAAAAAATTATTTCCTGTTTCCTTGACTATGCTCTTCCACTTTTCTCGGCATCCCGCAGACCTATCACTTAAGGGGGGGGTAAGGTTAATTGGTACAATAAAGGCATGTTTTTGTAAATTTTTTGTGATGACACAGTTAAAATCTCTTTATTAAAACCAATGGTACATTAAAGTATGACATTTGAAAAATATTGTGTAAATATTTCAAGAAGAAATATTAAAAAATACGGCAATGGCAGCAATTATTTGGACGTGTCTCGGAAAAAAGTAGAATTGCGGTGTCCATCATAACTTGGTGCTAGATCATCTGAAATCAAAAAATCAAAGTTCATTCGTTAGATAAAAGGTTTTCCCAGGTAACGCTGGGAGGGTTTTTTGAA
>JADDOH010025116.1:0-126365 GCA_016648135.1 Agrypnia vestita | reverse complement strand
GTTCACACAGCAAAGAACTTTCATCATCAGCATCGTTTTGTCCTTGTCTACGCAAAACTCTTCCAATACAATAGCACGTCGCTATCGCTCAAATGTTCATAATTTTGTCAATTTTGCTCCGATTGATTTGAAATTTTGACACAATATTCTTGCGATGTTATACATTCATTTAAAAAATTAAAAATAAAATGCAAAAAAAAAAAGTTAAAAACCTTATCCCCCCCCCCCTTAAGAAGTGCTTGTTGCTTTTCCACTTGGTTGCTCCAACAGCTTTGTATTCCCCTTCATCCTAGACATGTTTCACCACAATGCGCTTACTCAAACTATCTCCCCTTACTACAAGATATTCTAAAAATTGGACCACTGCCAACCTATCGATGATGTGAACAACATTTCAACGTTGACTTAACTGTTGATGTCATTGACATGTAGTTCACACTTTTTTAACTGCTCCCAATTTATGGTCACGTTGTCAACATAATCCACATTTATTTATTTACCAGCCGTACACCCGTGAAAAATCACGGAGAAAGCGTAAATTAATGGTTAGCGTCTTAGCTAATTCCTGCTGTTATAATGTGTATTATAGCTGTGCCCGCACGGCTTCGCACGCCTAGATTTTTAGTACACTGTTTGGATCGTCATAGAATTTTCGCGAACCTTTTAGAACATTCTCCTTCTAGAACTTTCAAGAAATTTATCGAATATACAGGAACCTTCTAGGCACACCGACACTTTCCGCCACTCAGTTTAGAACCTTATAGAACTTTCAGGAATTTTCTAGAACCTTCTCCTTCCAGAACTTTCTAGAGTAGGTTTTTTCGGAACCTTCTAGACTCACCGACACAGTCGGCGCTATTTTGAAACAATCTGAAGCATTTGCGGCCTTCCCATATCAAAACAATGTGCTAGAAAGCACATTTTCGTCACCCACGTACAGCCACTCCCACCAAACTCTCATATTTTCAATATGACACCAAGGGCTATCCACCACCAACCGGTGGTTATGGAGTTCATACGTTCCACATGACCAAACCATCTCAGCACTCCTTTCTTTATTCTATCTACCACACTACAGCCAGAATTGCATTCACGTCTAATTTGTTCATTCTTTGCTCTATCGACCAAAGATTTTCCACACAAGCGTCTTAGTGACCGCATTTCCACTCTCTTTTGCCAATTCCAGGCTTCACTTCCATGCATTAGGGTTGGCACTAGAACGCCTAGTGCTACTAGTTAGTTAAGTATTTAATTATATCGAATACTCTTGTCCGTTCACTTATCAATACCTTTCTTTTCCCGGTGCCCAACATGACGTGTAAAAGAACTCGAACCTCCGACCACCGGTTCGCCAGGCAAGTAAATGTATTTCCACAAGAGCAGCAAGCTCGCCAATCAAATTTGAAAATAGCATTGTTTTGAATCAGTGTAAAGCCATGTATTCACTAGGGGACAAACTGTCCCTCAACAGCACGCGCGGCATAGAGTCTACGTGACGTTGCAACGTCGTGCACTGTTCCGCGACCTCGCGCACAACATAGCGCGGCATTTCTACGTGCCGTGGCAACGTTGCCATGCGCACGGTACCCGAGCGAGCTCACTGCAACATTACGCGGAGCGTCAGTACCACGTGGTATGTTTACAAGTGAATACGCCTGCGCTGTATCTGTCAAGATGACAATGTGGGGAAACGAAATTGTTCTTGAACTCATCGAACTGTATCGATCGAAGATCGCATAGAATATCCGTCCTTCTTTCTGTTTGCAGTAAATAATTTCGCATCCATCACTTTTTTCTCCTCTTACGTTTCGATAAACTCGTTAACATAAATGCAGCTGTCATCATAACGTCATAGGGCGACATTTCCGCGACGTGTGGAAAACAATAATTATTTTCAAAAAGGACTTTGTTTTTAATAATATTCAATTTACTACAGTAAAACCTCGTTAATTTGAAATTGCGACCCAAAAAAACATTTCTAATTGCGCGGAACCCCGTTTTCGCCAAATGAGATACCGCAGCTGTCATCATGACCGACATAACCTCATCGGGTGACATTTCCGCGACAAGATATGCGGGTCCCGGGGTGTACACGTCAAATGACCGCATCATTGTCCCGAAACATGAGCGTAGATGTTGATGCGACATGCCGAGCGGAATGTTTCGTGATTTGTCCCCTAGTGAATAAATGGCTTAATTTCAGTTTGATGCGGGCGATCGATTGGCCATCAGCCGCCACTGCTCAGAGCCTTGAAGAGCACTCACGCACGGCTACGCCCGTGTAATCTCCCATCTGCGCGCTGATTGGCCCATTTTCTGGCTAATTGCCGCTATTGGAGCGCCCGGCTAAAAACAGCCAGAGCCGCTTTTAATATCGTTTATCTTTTAGCCCTCTAGCTTCCTGTCATGCAGGGTGGGATTCAAGTCACCGGGCCTTAGGCGCGATAGTTAATTCGGACTTTCATACTTCTTCTTTTGGTGTCATGTCAGGTCCCCCCAAAGTTGACTATCGCCCGAGAGAAGGCGTCCCTGTCCTGGGCAGCACGAAACAGCTCTCCAACACTTCTTATGCCCGTCCAGTCGCGTATATTGCGGAGCCAGGAGATTTGTCTCCTTCCAACACCTCTACGACCCTCTATCTTGCCCATAAGAATCAGGTGGAGCAATTCATATTTTTCTCCTCTGAGCACATGACCCAAATACGATACCTTTCGGATTTTGATATTTGTCAGCAACTCTCTATTCACTCTAGCTCTTTGAAGAACTCTCATACAAATTATTATATTAACTTGATAAAAAAATAAATTAAACAAATATTCTACACGAGGTCTTTTACATCTCAAGTCTTTTTTACTCCCTTTACATCAACTCGTGGCGTATGCTTGTCTTCTTGTCTGACGAAAAAACTTTGTATCCATTTTAAACCCCTTTACCGTGATCCAATCGAGCTGAAACATTGCAAGCAGACTCGTGGCGACGATCAAGAAGATCTATCAAATTTTCGGTTTTGGATTTTTCAAATTTTGAATGGTTTTTTCATACAACTTATTAAGTTGTATGAAAATATTTCAACGCGTCTGGTAGACGCGAAGCCTGATTATAGTATAATTTTGGATTTTTGGAAATTTTTTATTACTCCCTTTCGTAGCGTCGCCCGACCGAAGCCCAACGCGTAGGTTAAGCGCCAAACCAGTTTCCACTAGTAAATGAGAAAGGGAGTATAATAAAAACATGAATTTTATGGGTTACTTTTTATGTATATTACACTAAAAATGCAGGTTTAAGGGGGAATACCTACCTAGACATTTCGAAAAAATCGCCTATGTTACCCGCCAGGACCTAAAGCATAAGTATCCAAAATTTGAGTCGAATCGGACAAACGGTGTAGATTTGTACAGAGAACAGACAGACAGACATTGAGTTTTATACGTATAGATCTACTAAACCATGTACGATAGAGTTTCGTTAAGAGCATTTATCCATATTTTATTTACTGACATTTCATTTTTGAGATATTTTTTATTGAAAGATTTTTGTAACTGTTGCTGTATAATGTCTCCCATGCCATTAACAAAAATTTTTATAGTTCATGCTATAATTGAACTGTAATCTAATTTTAAAACAGACAGACAGACGTTGAGTTTTATAGGTATATAGGTTCATTTGTCATACACTTTTTAAATATAAGGCTGTTTTATGCGGTATACATTCACGTGTATGTTTACTGTTTACCAATCTTTTCGGTTCGAAAACAATTTTTTTGGTTTTTTAACACGATTTTAAGGTTTTCTCTGCTATTTCTTTATCGATTCGTCCAAATTACATTTGGAGGAGTCGGTAAAGGAGTCAAAGTCAAAGTCAAAGAAGAATAATGTTGCGACCACTTTTAGACTCGCTAATTTTTTTTAAATGGTATTTTAATATATCTAGTTTAATATATAGTCTAGTTTAATATATCTAATTATACCTCTTTTGAGGCGTTGAGCGTAAATTTTTGGGCTGCAACAAAACAGGGGAACCCCCGTCACTAACGAAGTTCTTTAAAAAAGTAAAAAAACGAATTAATTAAATTAAAAATAGTTTTATCCCCTTCACATGTATACTCCCCATGAGATACATTACACCTGTACCAGCGCTTTTTCCAATCTTCGAAGCTCTTCTGGAACGTAATTTTCGGTACGCCGTTTAGCCCCTTAAGCGATTTTGTTTTATTGTCTCAATGTTGGCGGCCCTGGTGTGATGGCATTTGAAAAATGCATCATCGTTGACCGCTAGATCAACAGCATCACAGATCTATTGCGGCTATGGGTAACTTGAGATGAATTGGGTCAATTTTACAAGAAACTCACTACATGTAGTACAGTAGCCGGCAAGCATCTTGAAATTCTATGGCGTAGTGGGGGGAAGTTTGCGCATGTACCATTCCACCAAAGAGACCCAAATTTTGTCTTCTGCGCATTCCCCCACCACGCCAAAAAATTTCAAGAAGTTTGCCGGCAACTGTAGCAGAGTATATATATACATTTGAACATTTTTAAAATTTTACGTTCACAAAATGCAGGTCACAATTTATTTAAATATTATATTTTTATATTTTTTTTATGATTACACATTTATCTCTTAGCTAGTAGCAAAAACTTCGGGGTAGTCTTTTTTAAAAATTATTTTTTACGCTTTTTAGCAGGCCAAGAGGCCCAATTACTGAAGCGAAGTAGATCACAAAAACACCCAAGCTCGAGTTAATCACATAAGTTAATTATGATATTTATCCGAGGATATAAATATCATGATATAATATATATATATATATATATAAATCTATATATATATATATATTTATATATATATATATATAATATATATATGTACAACTTTATGCCTCGATTTTTATTTTTGATATATATCCAAAAAAACTATCTGCAGTTGTTACTAGATGGCGCTAGTTGTATTTTAAAAACTTCTACGGTTGTTTTTTTGATATAAGTTTATAACGATACCCTAAGTTCGAATTTCGAATGTTATCGATAATAATTCGTTTTTTATTTCACGCAAAGAAACAAACACCCATAAACATTACATTAGAAAGAGCAACTTTTATGACATATATTATAATTGCATATATTAGCTTCAGTATGCAATTAATTTATTTAATGAATAATAATTCATGTAAAAAGTAAAAATAAAATATTTCCTAATTATTTAGAGTTTGTATCAATCGACGTGTGCAAAAAAGTATAAAAAAGTTTAGATATATATCCAATTTTTGATATATATCTCCAAAAATCCGATTTTTTGATATTTTAGTATAAGAATGGGATTTTTTCGAAACCTGGTGTTAATGTATTGACGAAGGCATATAGTACTAATCTATATACTTATCATAAAAATATATTTTTGGCACTTGGTGCTTTATTCATTTCCATTTCAGTAATTAATTAATTTGGTTTTCTTGTATGCCGAATCACACCGCTGACCTTCCATACTCTATTTTAAGGCTTCTCAATCGGCATAGAGAGAACCCAGCGATTTGGGCCCAGTCGCATAATTAAATCTGCCGACAAATGAGATTATCGAAACACGGATTGTGTCTGTGTATATGTGTATTTATTTACGAGGGTTTGTCGAGAGTTCATGGTCGCCGCCGAACTTTTGTCGTGACGAGAAGTTTGGCGGCGACTTGTAGCAAGAAATCAACTCGCTACTATTAGTGTAGTAAGAAATCAAATCGCACAACGAAACCCGTCAATGATATAATGACCCAACGCTATCTTCTAAGTACGCAAATTTGAAAGGAAGCTAATGCGATACGTTGTTGTCAAGTTTCAATTTACTTTGACAAAATAGTCAAAGTGTACAACAAGCTGAAAATACACATGGAATTATTGTTGTATAATGTTTGAGTGAGTATCTATTAAATTTAAATACAAAATAATTTCGTGCTACCGTGTAGTGTTAACCTTTGAACGTCCAACCAGATAAATCCAACTGAATATAGACATCCAGTAGTAATGAGAAAAAAATCCGTATCATCACTCTTGGCTCTATAACCCTTGGCGGGTCTTGGCCTCCTCAATAGTCTTCCTCCACTCATCTTGGTTTAGTGCCAGCTCTCTCCAGTTCAAAAGCTCCAAGGCAGATGTGTCTTTGTATCGTATATCAACTAATTTAGTAAATACTAAAATCTAATAAAGTAAATACTTTAAATTTATACATAAGCACATGAAAATTAGTTAAGAAATGTTTTAGAAGTCTCACAGAGACGAAGCTATTTATATGGGAAACTTGTATGGAAGTCTTTTTCTATGCGATGGCCCAGGGCTTGAAATTGATTAAACATCCCTCTAGGAACAAAACTCAGTAACTATGTTCTCAGAACATACCTACATAATTAAACATCTCTGTCTGTCTGTCCCAGTGACTTCGTGTAACGTCCGTGATTTCGTTCGAATTCGCGGCTAAAAAAACAGCCGGAGATGGGACTTGAACCCCGGGCCACCGAACTCGAACCGGCCGATTAACGCATGTTGCTACGGCCGCCTCTCCGTAGATACACTAGGGCTTAGCAAAGACGCGAACCAATGTTCCGTCATTCTTGACGGGTTACAGCTAGTACCTATATAAATATTGTTAACACGAAAATTATTTTCATTAAAAACTTGATGTGCTAATGGGGAGCTGTAATTTATTGCTACGACCTTAGATTATATACAAACCATTGTATATACTCTAAGGCTACGTCACTGGCCTCTGTACATAGTGTAACATAGCTAGTTCACAATACTTTATGGGTAGATAGATTCCTGCCTTGATTATGAGTCGATGTTCAAGCAACAATGTCTTAATATGAGTGGTTTTTGCTACTAGCTATGAGTCAATATGCATGTTGCTAAATTAATAAAAATAATTTTTAAAAAATGCTAGTAAATTTTTTTTACTCGTGTTGTATTGACAGGACACTCATCGTTAATGGCCTACAAAGTCTTCCAGTTTCAGCGAAACTATTAAATTGTAATAAAATATTTTAGTGTCTCAGTTTAAACAGCTCTTGCCGTTTCCGCGGAATATCCGCGTACTCCGTTTAAACAAATATTAAAACCATTATCTGTAATGTTATCGATAAAGGTTCTGATAAGTACTTTGTGTCGTTAGCTCAGTAATGTACTGTAATTCAATTGACGACTTCAAACGAATCTAACTGCCATCCTGCTAAATTCGATGGAAAATTGTGGAATGTTTTCGAAACGATCGGGAATTTTGGTTAATTACAGTTTAAATTAGACGGGTGAAACGGTTTGTATATTTGGGAATTGTGTTTTCTCGGAACGGTGTATTTTAATTGCGACAACCCTGTAGAATAATTTAAATTGTATCAATAAAACTTTAGTATTCAATTATTGATGGATTTGGCGTTTACCCTGTAGAGAATCATAATGATATTTTCAAGTTGTCAGTATACCTTTAAAAATGCAAAAAATATTATCTAACTTTTTATTTATTTATTTATTAAAGCCCTACAGGGCTTTTACAAACAAATAGGTAAAGTGTTTATTTGTAGAATGGATTGTTTATATGAAAATTAAATGATTGCTCAAGAAATACAATCAAGAAAAAAAACATATAAAAATAATATTTACATAAGTACTTAAAATACCAATATATAAAATAACTCTATATATTATCTATATATTATATATTATATATATATATATATTAGATATATATATATATATACATACTTAATGTCATTATATATATATATATATATTGTGATGTTCTTACGTGCGTAGGCAATATAACTCGGCCTACGCACTTGAGAATAATTGGGTTCTTCTAGTAATACGCGTTACGTAGGTAATAACATTTATTGGAGACACTACTTTATAATACAATATGTACAACTGATTCGGACCCCGGTGAATCTCGTTCTGCCCGGTGCGGCGCAACAGCATGGGCGCCATCCACGCGTCTCGCTCGCACGCTTGCCTCTCACTCATCCAAGCGTCCGCACATTCGTCACACCTATAATATATATTAAATATAAAGTAAAAAGCAAGTATATAACAAAGCAGAAGCAGAAGAAGAACATAATATAATAAAAAATTTAAAAAAAGTAATAATATAGAGTTAAAAGCAGTAGTACAAGCTTAGAAAGTCATAATATAATAAAAATCCCATCACAAGGTTGTGTCGCACATATAATTTGTATTGTGCTGACCCTAACATTGATGCTGATATTCTTGCAGACACCTTATCTTCGTTCAAAAACTCACTCGTACACAACATCCATTTTCTAAACGATGATCTGAACCTATTGGTCCATTAAATCAATTATTTATTGAATACCAACTATAATACTACTAATACGCACTACATTCAAACACTAAATATACAAAACAATAAATGTACATGTAAAATATACTTAAATGCAAATATACATGTTACTAGAGCATACCGAAGACACTTGTAATTGGGATAATGGGCATAGTCTTCACTATAATGTTTATTATCGGAGTATCATGTACCTATTATCCTGTTAGTGTCTCTAATAAATAAAAATAAAATAATAAATTATATATCAGTTAGTTATCTCACTCAACCAACAATAAAAAAAAATACAAATCAATTATTTAAGTCTAATTTGACAAATACTATTAATATTTCAATCGACATAACGGTACCATTTAAAACACAATTATTAATACAGTTTATACAACCACCCTTACACCTGTAACTTCGGCTCATTTTTTCAGTACTTAACCATTTTTAAAAAAAATTTTAATTATTTAAATTTGAACATAATCATTCTTAAAATTCTTTGTTTAATAAGTGGTCGATGAGAAATTCTGATAACTCAAGTAGAGATAACATAGTTAATATAATTAAATATTTTTTTTATATATATTTAGTATTCAAATCTATAAAAAATCAATATGTAATTCAGAAATAAAAGATTTTGAATACGAATATGAATCGTAGCATTATTATACAGGGTGTACCAGAGCTAGCAGCAGTAACTTGGCCGGTAGATTCCTGACTATGTTATGAGTCTAAAATGTTCAAGTTACCGTAACCTAATATTAATAGTTAAGGAGATATGCGACATTAAAGTTTGTATTTTTTTTTCATTATTTCTGACCTATTTTTTTTGCAAAACGTTGGACTATCATTACAGTGACATATCTATTATGAAAATTTCTTTCCCTTTAATACAAGACAAATTAAATGATAAAAATGAAAAAAATTGGAAACCATTCCAATTGGAATTTTTTCAGAGTTTTTATTATTTTATTTAACTTTAATTGAAACGAATAAATTTTTCGCAGTCGATATAAGTTACTTAACGATACTTTAAAGATATTGAAAAAAAATGCAAACTTTGATATTGCATATCTCCACAACTATTGATATATTAGGTCATGGATGTTTCAACATTTTAGACTCATAACACAGGCAGGAATCTATCGGCCAAGTTTCTGCTGTCATCTCTGTTACACCCTGTACTATATGACACTTCAGATAATACACCTCTTAGAATTGTATAAATTTCTTAGCACAATTCCTTGCGGCTGTAGGTCACGTGAGGCGATTCGTTATTGGATTATTAGCACTTTGCAGCGCAGCGGAGTGCTAATAACTGTGGTATTGCGTCAGTGACGTGCGACTAAATAAATTGGACCACAATGCAAAATGTTCAAAGGCATTGGACCCCGATAATAAAAGTAACATGGACTTGATTACATAATTTATCTCTCATAGTTAGAAGCAAAAATTTTACAGGTGGATTCTTGTCTTGATAGTGATTCGAATGTATTCAGTCAACCATGATCTAATTAATGTCTACAGTTATGGAGATATGCCATATCAAAGTTTGCATTTTTTCCTATATTATTAACAGTTATATTTTCATTACAGTAGCTTATATCGTTTGTGAAAAATTCTTTCGCTTCAATACAACTCAAAGAGAGCGCAAAAATCTACGCCTTTTTTTACTTTTACTATAACTACTGGTGAAACAACCGCCTCTTGCTTTTCTTCAATCATTTATACAAAATGCTCGTCTTTTGACGACTATCAGATTTATATCAGATAAATAAAATGATAAAAACATTTTCAAAAATTTCAATTCTTGCAAGGTTTCTATCATTTTATTCGACTTGTATTAAAGAATTTTTCATAATTGATGTAAGCTACTGTAATGATACTTCTCCTTTTAGCAATAATTAAGTCAGAAATATTGACAAAAAAAATGCAAACCTTGATATTGCATATCTCCATAACTGTCGATATTAGGTCGTGGTTGCTTGAACATTTTCGACTCATTATCAATGTAGGAATAGAGGGCGTCCGCGAAAGACCTGGCATCATCAAATACTACAAATATTGGAGGATGTCTCTGTTAAAAACCTCAACAACCGCAGAGCTTGCATGAGATGATGTATGAATGTAGCCGAAGCAAAAGTGGTGTGCCAAGATAGAAGAATGTGGCGTTTTATCCTCTCTGCCTACTCCAGCGGGGAAACGGCGCGATGGTTAGTCAGTTAGCTTAATCAAGGCAGGAATCCACCTGTAAAGTTTTAGCTACTTACTATGAGATACGCTGTATAAACAAGTTGTATTTTTTTTATATATACAGGGTTATTTGGAAAACATTAATAACCTCGCAGGACTATATTCCTGCCTTGATTATGAGTCGTAAATGTTCAAGCTATTAATGACCTAATATCAATAGTTAAGGAGATATGCAACGTCAAAGTTTGCATTTTTTTTTTCAATATATCTGACTTATTTTTTGTAAAACGTTGGACTATCATTACAGTAACTTATATCGAGTATGAAAAATTCATTCTCTTTAATACAATTCAAATAAAAAAATATAAACCTTCGAATTGCAATTGGAAAACATTCAAATTAGAATTTTTTTCAGGGTTTTAATCATTTTATTTAATTTGTATTGAAACAAATGAATTTTTCGTAATTGATATACGTTACTGTAATGATAGTCCAACGTTTTATAAGAGGTAAGTCAGAAATATTGAAAAAAAATGCAAACTTTGATATCGCATATCTCTATAACTATTGATATTAATTAGGTCATGATAGCTTGAACATTTTCAACTCATAATCAAGGCAGGTTCAACTCATAATCAAGTCCTGCGAGGTTATTAATGTTTTACGAATAACCCTGTATATATAAAAAGTTACACACTTACGGGTAGTTATGAACAAACAGTTAACGAAATCATTATATTTGGATTAGAATCTTTAACATGTAAATAATTGTGAATTTTAAGAGAAATATCTTTTATTTTGTTTTTTTTTTTTCAAAATATATGTTGACGTAAAAGTCACGTTTCAACGTATGCACTGCGTGCCCCTGCCGTACAGAAAGTGTAATCTCCAACACACGCTTCAATGTGAAATATCTATATTTTTAGACAGTGTAGAATTAAGAACTCATTTGTGCTACATCTAAGATTTTCGCCAACTGTATGGGAAAATCTATAGTTATCGGGTGATATAAAAATGTTCCGACGATGGCCTCGTTGCCGGTGTGAAGTGTGAAGTGTGAAGCGACCGAAGCGCCGTCCGATAGCGGTGTTTGTGCTACTCGAGGGTGGGTGCGGACGATGGCACCATGACCTGCTGGGAGACCATCGGCATCTTGGCACCGTGCGCCCTGCTGGCCTCCTCGGATCCCAGGAACGTGAGTATCAGCATCGTCGACCACTCTTGCGACACCTAGAATGCGACCACTACAAATTGGCGTGCGAGGGACGGCGTCCCTGTCGCGTAACAGAAGTTGCCAGGGTGTAAATTTATTACACAATACATAATGTACAGAATGTCCGGTGACCAGTGTCGTAGCCTTTAACAGAAATTTGGTCGGGCATCACTAAAGAAACAAACCAGTAATGGCGGCCGTTCTATCTGTCAAACTGTCAGACGGTAATATCGGTCCATTATTTGCTTTGTCAGCTTCGCAAAACTTTAATACTTCATTGGCAATTGTTCTTGCACCACCCCGGACTGTTTTGGACATAATAATTCAGTGTATATTGGTAATCAAGATGTCACAGCTCCCGAGCAAATACAAAATTGTACTGAATGACAGGGCGAAGGGTTACCGCCGGCTGCGGGCGGGGCGGGTTTTAGTTCCAAAGTCGCCGCACGCCAAGTTATTGTGGTCAAGCAATACTCCTGGATAGAGATCGTAAATTCCAAACTTTTTAGGTTCTCGAGATTGAGAATCCTATTTTTTAGCAATTTTGTGAATCTCGAGAATCTGAGAATTTTTAACAAGACACACAGTTTGTCTAATAGCTAATAGCTAATAGCAAAAATTTTGTAGGTGGATTCCTGCCTTGTTAATGAGTCTAAAATGTTGAAGCAACCATGACATTCATTCGCTTTAATACAAGTTGAATAAAATGATAAAAACCTTCCAAAAATTGAAAATATGATTTTTTTACAAAGCAGGAATACACCTGTAAAGTTTTTTCTACTAGCCATGAGATACCACGTAAGTCAACTTTGCATTCCTTGTTTCATACGAGAATTGTATTTTACTACCGCCAATCGGAAAATTCAACTCACATATGAAACAGAGTGCGAAATTGTCATATACGAGTATACAAATTACAAAAATTTGATATGTGCGGTAGTTTATGATGGGTGGAATTGGTGAACGTTACATTGTGTAAAGTCAGCCACACGATAGGTCATAACCCTACAAACACCCAATAGATTTCTATAGTTACGTTCCCATGTAAATAGCTTCGTCTCTATGAGACATTTATAATATAATCTTGATTCAGTATTTGTGTTCTTGAAAATTTTGAAAATACTCTTCTAATATTTTGCAGAATTTTATTTAATATTCTCGAGAGAATCGAGAATTTGCAAAGGCTTTGTCTGAATACAGGGTGAGGTAAGTAAGGTCACGCAGGTAATTGCATCCCTATGCGAGGGAAGTTATGCTTGCGTATGAATTATGGGTTCCAATATCCCAGAAAACTAACCAGAAAAAAAAGAAAAAAAAACACTTTCACATACAGAAATGAAATCTAGCTGACCAGGAAGGAAAATTTTCTTAATTCACTTTAACGTTTTTTTAATGATTTTTTCATAAAAATCGATTTTCATAAAATAAATGCAATTATGGCCAATAAGAATCTGTCAAAAGAAGCAAGACTAGCGGTACATAATGGCGTTCTAGTGCCAACCCTTATGTATGGAAGTGAAGCCTGGAATTGGCAAAAGAGGAATGAAAGTAGAGTGAATGCGGTTGAAATGCGGTCACTAAGACGCTTGTGTGGAAAATCTTTGGTCGATAGAGTGAGGAATGAACAAATTAGAAGTGAATGCAATGCTGGCTGTAGTGTGGTAGATAGAATAAAGAAAGGAGTGCTGAGATGGTTTGGTCATGTGGAACGTAAGAACGAGGAAAGGATGGTTAAGAAAATATATGAGGCGAATGTTGAAGGCAACAGGAATAGAGGGCGTCCGCGAAAGACCTGGCACGATCAGGTACTGCAAGTATTTGAGGATGGCCCTGTTAAAAGCCGCAACAATCGTAGAACGTGTATGAGAAGATGTATGAATGTGGCCGAAGCAAAAGGGGTGTGCCAGGATAGAAGAGTGTGGCGTTCAATCCTCTCTGCCTACCCCTGCAGGGAAACGGCGTGATGGTTAGTTAGTTAGTTAGTTAGTTAAATGAAAATATCAGAAAAATAATAAAACTAATTACAAAAATATTCATATTGAAATCACGATAACTAATAGGCACCAACTTATCATCGCTGCATATACCGAATGTAACAGAGTTACTTCATAGGTAGATCCCTGCCTATGTTATGAGTCAAAAACGCTCAAGCAACCATGAGCTGATATCAATAGTAACGGATATAATCGACTTTAAAGTTTGTATTTTTTTATTCAATATTTCTGACTAATATTCTGCATAAAGTTGGACCATCATTCAAGTAACATATGTATTTCAAAAAATTAAATTTCTATCGCTTTAATATAGGCCAAATAAAATAAAAAACTTTAACTATATCCGATATACACGATATCATGAAGATGGGACATATAAGCATAGATTGATTCATAAACATAGTACCAGATTTACGGTTAAAGAAGGACTACGAATACCGAAGGTCATAAATAAATATGGACAAAGAACATTAAAATATGTCATACCAAAAATATTAAATAAAATCCCATGTCGTGTCAAAATGGATATTAATAAAAAAGGGCAAAATACAGAATTAATGAATATGTTATTAAATAAAAGAGACTTATTTTGATTTTGGTAATATTTGTATTTTTTCTTGTATTGTTGTATAGTATTGTTGATTTGTATTTGAGTTTATAAGATCTATTGTAATTAATTAATATGAATTTATTTCTGGTAAATACAATTTATTTATATATATATGTAT
Organism: Agrypnia vestita; assembly: GCA_016648135.1. Classification (NCBI taxonomy): domain Eukaryota; kingdom Metazoa; phylum Arthropoda; class Insecta; order Trichoptera; family Phryganeidae; genus Agrypnia; species Agrypnia vestita. The sequence goes on along the minus strand of JADDOH010025116.1, from coordinate 111,921 downwards.
TGATGCACCTACAGACAAATATCAATGTGATGTTTTGTGGGTCTGAGATGTAAAAAAAAAAAAAAAAAACTAAAAAAGTTTTAATCATTTGGCTTGTGCTAAAGCATAGCCATCTTTGTAAGTTAAAGCAAAAGTTTTTATTTTAGTTTTAAGTTATTTTAATCGTAATCCAGCTTTTTGCAAAAGATTAGTCAGAAATATTTAAAAATGCAAACTTTGAAGTTAATTATCTCCGTAACTACTGATATTAGGTAATGGTTGCCTTTACATTTTCGATTCATAACATAGGCAGGAATCTACCAATGAAATATTGTGAACTAGGTCTGTCATACCTTGTATAATATAGCTCATATGTGATGTTTAGTTTATTCTGTGATAAATGAAAAAAAGTAATTGAAAAATAACTGCGATGAATAGATTTACATTTTTTTTTAATAATTACTAGGCATACTTTAACGGCACTATTTCTAGATAACTATTTATTTATTTCCCCGGGTAAGTCCGGGTAGTGACTATATTCCTTCACCAGCTCGGCAGGTGTCCAGATTTAGCGAATGATTCATAACCAATTATCATTATGGTTATCGTTATTTTCGGTAATGTCCGTCTGCATATGCGGGCAGCTAAATAACCCGGCTAATAACCAGGTCATTACGATTGTCCTGCCAAATGGTAATTTCAATTCCCGTCGCAAAATTCCCGGATATTCCCGGTTTGCGGTTTGGCTTCGTCATTAAAATAACATTATTTTGATCCAATTCTCGAGAATTGTCAATTGTCACCTGCACGTAGTTTGTGCACATATTGGTAAAGTGCACAGAAGCTGATGCGTCATACTTGCGTACCGTCTCGCCTTTTCCACTCCGGGGAAGGCAGAGAGCAGCCAACACTCTTCAATCGCTTTGTTGATAATCAGGTTTTTATAGAACCATTTTTATAAGTTTACAATTATACAGTTTTTATACTAGTCTAGGACTATAAATTTGATAGATGTGGTAGTAATGAAACTGCATAAACTAGACATTTTTATTATTATTAAGAAGACAGCTTTTTTTGATTTTGTAACATTAAACCATAGCATAATTTCACCAGTTAACAGTATTTGTAAATCCCGGGACTCTTAGTATACATACGAGATACGAGTGTATACTTACTTACTTACCATCACGCCATTTCCCCGTGGGGGTAGACAGATAGGATAGAACGCTACACTTCCGTCCTGACACACAACTCTCGCCTCATCCACAATCATACATCTTCGCACGCAAGCTCGACGATTGTTGAGGCTTCTAACGGAACCGTCTTCCAGTATCTGGTTAATCTGGTCGTGCCACGTCTTCCGCGGTCGCCCCCTCTTTCTGGCGCCGTCAACACTTGCGTTATATATTATCTTTCTTGCCATTCTTTCCTCGTTCATTCGCTCAATATGCCCAAACCGTCTGAGCGACCCTTTTTTAATTCTATTAATTGTGGATTCCTCGTATCTTCAAACATAACTAACTAACTAACTTACCAACACGCCGTTTTCCCGTGGGGGTAGGCAGAGAGGATAGAGCGCCGCACTCTTCCGTCCTGACACACAACTCTCGCCTCATCCACAATCATACATCTTCGCACGCAAGCTCGATTGTTGAGGCTTCTAACGGAACCATTTTCCAGTATCTGGTAAATCTGGTCGTGCCACGTCTTCCGCGTTCGCCCTCTCTTTCTTCAAACATTACTCTCGCATAAATGGATTTGCTACATACATCTTATCTCTAATCTCCACTTGTATGTTCCTCTTCTGCCAGCTCCAGACTTTACTTCCATACATCAGTATTGGTATCAGAATTCCATTATGTACCGCTAGTCTTGCCTCGGTAGACATATTTTTGTTTTTATTGGATATTATTGCATTCAAAGCACCGTTCACTCTCTTCCCTGGATTAATTCTTCCTCTCGATATTTTTCTCAATCTTCCCTCTTCTATCGAACATACTTCCCAAATACACAAACTCATCTACTTGTTCCAAACGTTCATTGCCTACTAGTATTTCACACGTTGTCTTACTTTCCTCCTTCTCGCATACCATTACTTTTGACTTCTTTACATTCATAATGAGGTCACTTTCCTTGCATACATCATACATCCTGCTAACTAGACTTTGTAGGTCTCGTTCGCTATTTGCCATTAATACTGCATCATCCGCGTACAGTAAACAGCATACAATCAAATCACTCATTTTCATCTTCCTCTCGATATTTTTCTCAATCTTCCCTCTTCTATCGAACATACTTCCCAAATACACAAACTCATCTACTCGTACCAAACATTCATTGCCTACATGAACTCTTCTTCATTCAATTTTGAATAGTAAATATTGTTTCCTCTTTGGGTGAAATGTCAACAGCCAAGGAGATAGCGACAACAGAATGCGTTTGCATTTTTTTTCAATATTTTTGATTTCACCCAAATTGTATAAAATAAGTATCACGAAAGTAACTTATATTACATAGTATAGAATATTATAAAATCGTTCGCTTTGAGACAAGTCAGATAAAATTATCAGAACCGTGCAGAAATGTATAAAATATTTATTTTGTAAGGTTTTTGTCATTTTATTTGACTTGTATCAAAGTGAATAAATTTTTTAATATCCAATATAAATTACTTTCATGATTTTTTCATGGTAAAGACAGAAATATTGAAAAAAAGTCAAGTCGCTTACCTCCTTATTGTTGACATTTTTATTTACAAATGGATTTTAAACTGTTTAAAATAAATGCGTAAAAATTAAATTATTTTTCAGACGATATCCTATCTGATAAAAGCTCTTTTCAAGTATAAAACTTACCTCTAGAGCCATATGGGGAGATTTTAACTAATAACATTATTGAAGGCTCAGCACCATAAAAAGTGTTAGAAAAGTTCTGAAGATTTTAGAAGAGTTTCGTAAAATATCTGTAACATTGTTACAGATATTTTACGAAACATTGTTACAGATATTTTACGAAACATTGTTACAGATATTTTACGAAACATTGTTACAGATATTTTACGAAACATTGTTACAAATATTTTACGAAACATTGTTACAGATATTTAGTATCTTTGTACACAAAATGAGGTGGACATATGTAGGAAAAACATTGTGTGCAGGGATATTACGATACATGTGGAATTGGACATTGAGGCGTTTTTTGTAAATATTTTTTACTCCAAAACAAGCGACGGCTGTACAATTTGCACTAAAATAATTTTATAATGTTACAAATGTGTAAGCCATCGTAGATTATAATGTTTATTATACAGGGTTATTTGTAAAACATTAATAACGTCGCAGGACTATATTCCTGCCTTGATTATGAGTCGAAAATGTACAAGCTATTATGACGTAATATCAATAGTTAAGGAGATATGCGACATCAAAGTTTGCATTTTTTTTTCAATATTTCTGATTTATTTTTGGTAAAACGTTGGACTATCATTACAGTAACTTATATCAAATATGAAAAATTCATTTCCTTTAATACAAGTCAAATAAAAACCTTCAAATTCCAATTGAAAAACATTCCAATTGGAATTTTTTCAGGGTTTTTATCATTTTATTTAACTTGTATTGAAACGAATTAATTTTTCATAATCGATATGGGTTACTGTAATGATAGTCCAACGTTTTACAAAAAATAAGTCAGAAATATTGAAAAAAAATGCAAACTTTGATGTCACATATCTCCATAACTATTGGTATTAGGTCATAATAGCTTGAAAATTTTCGACTCGTAATCAAGGCAGGAATATAGTCCTGCGAGGTTATTAATATTTTACAAATAACCCTATATAGAATCTTAAATATTCATTTGCTGACCCTCCAGAGCGAAGATGTAACCGCCAACCTCTCGGTCTACTAAAAAACTTTTTAATAATTGATTTTAATTTAATATAAAACACAAATTACTTTCTTTTCACCACTATATTTAAATTTTAAATATATACCCTTTTATGATTGAGTAAAGAATGAAATAATCAGGAAGGAATGAGTAAAACTAATCGCTTAGGTAGTTTGGGCAAGTAGAATAGTAAGAAAAATATATGAAGCGAGTTAAGAATGTTCTAAGGTTTTCACGGCCGCTCAGAATCTTCTGGTTTGTGTCTTCTGGGGTATTATGCCGTGTTATTATGACCTTTCTGGCCAACGTTACAGATCCTATTGTAGGGTCCATCATCAGAGCTGATGTTGGACGTTGGACTGTTGATATGAAGCGAGTGTTGATGGCGCTAGAATTGACCAGGTAAATCAGATATTGGAATGTTAGAACTTGCGAGATTGCTTGAGAAAGTGTATGAATGAGGATGAGACGAGAGATGTATGTTAGGAGGACATTAGAGGATAGAGCTTTACACTCGTGATGGTAAATTAGTTGGTTAGTATTATATATATTTTTTTCTGAATGTGTAACCAAACCAAATGAAATTATCATTGTTAATATTTTTCGAGTGATGATACTAAAAATTAATATCAATTTTATAGATTGATATTCGCTGTTTTATACAAAAGCCGAAATCTTGAATAAACCGAATATGAATGTAGAGTTATCTTGTCAACATGGAGTATATTACTACTGTAACACGTTTATTTGTCTTAACTTGAATGGTTTCAGATTACTTTATTTATTTAAAATGAGTAATGTTTCGATTTTACTTGCGTTGACTCGCAAAAATAATTATTTTTATTTCCACCGCGGAGACCTCGCCTTGTGCTTTGTTTTGTGTTTTGCGCCTCGCATTGTGTTTTGAATCCAAGAACAAACGCAAAAACAATCCTTATGTCGTCATTGCCGAAAGGCCCTTAACCCTATTTGCAATTAAAAGATTTGCGTTGTATCGACCTTGACCGTCATTTTATTTGTCATCAGTTCCGTAATGAGCGGTGAGCATTGTATCGATATCCGTCACACAGCCCTAACCGCAAAATGGTGGGGGTGTTGCGGTCTTCTTGGTCAACTTGACTGCAAAACCTTTATCAGTGTTGTTCCGGAGTCGGTCGATTAAGGTTGTGAGCCTTGTAGAAATTCGAGCGCGAACAAAAAAAATGTCCCGGTCTTCCGCGTAATTGTTAATAGTCTTCAGTGATTACCCCGCGTCATTGTCGCTGTGCTTTTGTTTCATGTGAACTTTTTGTGAATCGAGCAAACATTCTTATTTTAAACGTGAACATATTCAGCGCGATTTTAGACAATATTATTGTGTATTGGCGGGAAGAAAGTGTTATTGCGACTGTCACCTAAGTTTGTTTACCGTTTCGGTCGGCCGCGGGCGCCGTTAACGCGCAAACAATGGATATTGAACAATGCATGTCCCAAAATGATTATTGGACGCGTCTCAATACGGAGTGGGAGCCTCACCTGATAGATCTCGACGAGGAGATACCGAACGATTTCTCAGAGCGAAAATTGCTATCCTTTTCGGACTACTACGACAATTTCCCGAGCATGTCGCGGAGCATACCCAATCTTCGCGACTCCCCGTACGGGATAAACGAATTTTCCAAAAGAATGAGCACCGATAGAGTCAGTCTCGGGATGTTTCAAGACAAGAGAAGGAAGTTGTTTGTGGAAGTGAACGACGGGCCCCAGTCGCTGCCCATTTTAACTTCCTCGAGGAGAGAGAGCTTGATGGAATCGGGTTCTACGCCGGATTCGCCCTCTTCGTCCGGGGGTCGGCTGCGCTCGGCGGAGGAGATCTGCGACCGCATCGACTCGATCTTTGACTCCTTGGACAGGTTTATCGTCAAATCTAGGAACGAGTTCATGGAAAAAATTGTCTACAATATCGACGACTACATCGAGAATAGTAATTCGATATCGGGACTATCGTTTGACGAGACGAGCGTGTCGAATCGAGCGGAGATCGACTCCGACAAATGCAAAAAACTACATAACGACACGATGAATGACTCCGAGGAATTTAAGTATTACGAAAGTATCTCTAACGATTCATTGAACCTCAATTCTGCAAAACTCAAACAGTATTTCGAGGACGACTGTAGCATATGCTACTCGAGATATTGTGCCGAAAAGTTAGATATTTCTAGCAGCACCTCCATGCTGGGACGCACATCCTGCTCAGAATCCTCAGACACCAGACCCTCTGATTATCCAGAAATGTCCGACGATTACTCAAAACAAGACAGCGATTTCCATCGATTGCAGAAGTACTGGATGCGGATCGCTGAGAGCGTACCTCCGCCCCCGATTCCCGAAGGAGGAATTGAAACCATCGATCACGTTGGACATGCGAGGATTGACGACACTACTTTCATCATTAGTAGTGTAGAGCAAGATGAAATCAGCGATTCCAGTTTGATGCGCATGCCCACGATCGAAAATAGCGCAGCAGGTGTATCACGTAAAGAGCCGGCGTTGTCGGAACCAAACTTGGATGAGATCACCGAAGATTACGAGAGTTTTGCCCGTGGGGCGTCTACGGTGGAAACCAGCGATACGTGTCTCAGCAACAAGAGATTTAGCGCCCCCCTCGAAGATACCAATCTCGAGACGAGAGACACTTTCGAGGAAAGGCCCGTTTCACACTATTTCGGCAGCTTCGCGACTCCAAAATTTTTTAGTGATCAATATTGTAGTTTGCCGATAGACTTAAATTCTGGAAAAGATGAGTGTCTTCTATCGAAGCAGAATGTCTATAAGGTATAGGAAAAATCCCATTACATTGTTTTTATCGTTTTATAGATATCTTATATCATATTTTTATGTCTTCTGTTCTCTATTAATATCCTCATATTTTTAATGCACTCCAGATGTACACGTTAGACTTTGGCGACAAACTGTCGAAGGTTTGTCACCATGTTAGTATTGGATAGAAATGACCCTTAGTTTAAAATTAATAACAACATTCTTAGAAAAATTCGTATTATTTCCATTAAAAATATCCGAAAAAAATATATTTAAGTTGGTTTTCCAGTAATTCCGAGATATTGGTTTTTCAAACATTCCGTATTTACAGGAACCGAAGTAATTTTTATTTTAAGTGTCACCACAACTTTTAATCTTATCTTTTGAGGTCATAAGTTTTCTGTTCCGATTAATTTCCATCATTTGCAAGGTTGCATTCGTTTTATTTTAGCGTATCTGGATCCAGTTCTAGACTGATCTTTATCAGACACGTTTACTTATAAATGCATAAATAAATTCTAGATAGAATCTCATGAGATGCATATTGGAATTATTTCTTTTTTCTTTACCCTCGTATGATATATCCCTTCTATATACGATTAGTTCTTTAGTTACCACCACTTTGACTTATGAAGGATAATTTTCATAAAAACCTTTAAATAATGTTTCAATTTTTTATAGTTTTCATCAAATGTATGGTTCCTACGTGTACTGTCGAATCTGCAAAATTTTTTTTTTTTTTACTATCTTAAATCTTCCAATTTACTAAATATTTACAATGTTAAAAAAATTCATTTTAATTTCAAACACAGCATATACACATTTACTTAAAGAAAATTAAACTTTTTAAGATTTTTTCACATTCAACATTATATGTAGAGACCATCGGTATATCATCATATTGTCACAATCGTAGAATAACGACGCATGTGATTTTTCTCAAGTCAGCGCAGTACAATGACGTTTTACTCATGCTGCATTGTTCTACGATCGCAAATCAGAACCGTCGGTATAGCTATTTCGTATAACGACTGTTAAATTAATGAGAAAAAATACACTTTTTATATACCATTAGATGGCTTCTTTTTTAAACCTTTTAACGATCCGAAAAAGTCAATATGGAATTTTTTGCACATCCGTCATTGTTCTACGATCATGACGATATACACATATATCTTGCACTCTTTTGCAATCAGTTGAGTCACCTTTAGCTTTTTTAAATCCCTCGATTTTACTCTGGTACAGGATTTTCTACAAGGACATTTGAACATGGAATTCTCTAGACAGGATAGGTTACCACTTCCCGAATTCTCCAGGTCAACCGCCATGGTTGTCGTTCTTCGGTTCGCTATATTGCCTGCTGACTGCAAACACTTTAACCGGTCAGATCCGCGCAATTTCGTGCATGATTGCTATTTTTTAGACACTTTTTTGTGATGGTTATATTCATGTAAAAATCAACAATAATCGCTAAGAATTTGCAGTTTATGGTTTCTAAATATACAGACTTCAATAATTACTTGTACAATAATTACTTATTCATTAATTATGAAAATAAGTAACAAAATTTACTGTCAGAAATGTACCCACATGTTTATCGAATAAAACCATGGAAGCAATAACACTAAAGATATTGTATTTCAATATTTTCGTTCTAAATATATCAAAGAATATAAAAATACTTAATTTTCACACTTTTAAATAACACAATTAATGCGCGGTTCGAAGACGACATTTGGAATGATCTTTCGTCCGGTTTGCGCGGCAAATGAGGTTACTCAACAAATAGAACTCATTCATTCAAAGACTTGAGATATAACCAGCGATAAGCTTTAAAAATCCATAAACGTAGGTAAAATAGGCCGAATTCGCAGATCTGCGCTCCGACACCCGCCCGGTTAAAGGACGCCCAAAGCTTAATGCGCAAATTTAAATTATTCTATTAATTTTGTATACTCGGTTCACCATGTCCTCGATGCATCACGATTTATCTATAGAGAGAGCCCTTATTGTCCCCCGGATAATCTATTTTATCATATCTATGTCAACTTGTCAATTGAAAGAAATCTAATTATTATTTTTTTTAATTTTATTTTCTCTAGTTTTTTCAGAAAATTTAAACCTTGAGAAATTTAAGAATGTTACACACGTTTGGAACTACTGTTTTAATAGAATAAACATAGAAATGTATGAATATTGGTTATAGACAATCTTAACCATGTTTATTTTTATTCCAGCCTCCAGAGAATGACCTCCAGAAGAACTCCGCAGACAGAGTACTGTCAGAACATCAACTTCGGGTGCAGCGATCCTTGCAGAAACTCAACCTACCAGACTGGTGAGTTCAGAGCTCAATTTTATAATTGTTTTCAGCCGTTATCCGTCCCTTTCTGGGTCACCAGCCACTCTCCATGTCACTCTCCTATACTGCCTTCACTGTTTCAGCCTCGTCCACTTTCCTACATCTTCATTTGTTTATTGCTGTCCTCCAATATTTTGTTTGTTTTGTCGTGGCAGACATTCACGGACGCCCTTTGTTCATGTTACCTTCGACACTTGCTTCGTGTTTTTCTTTACCATCGTCTTCTCGCTCAAATGCTTTCTTATTGACTCTGTCATTTGTTCTATCAAGTATTCTGCCGGCTGCTCCACATTCGCTTCAATTTATACATTCTATCCATTCCAAAAGATAAGTTAGAAATATCGAAATAAAAATGCAACCGTAAAAAACAAGTCGCTTATCTCCATAACTGTTGCATTTCACCCAAAATATGAAAAATATTTTCTATTCAAAATTGAATGAAGAAGATTCTATATATGTTAGGTGTTCCCAAATTTAAAAAATAATTGAAATTCTCTTGAAATTTATTCTCTGTCGATGAATGTGACATTCATCCATCGTTCTGGAGATTTTTTGAATCCTTGTTTATGGAAATGGCTTTTATGCAAAATACTCTATTGGATTAGGTTAGGTACGATACTCTGCATGATACTAGGCCACCTAATCAGCTGTTACAAGTGCATCAGATCTATAGCTATGACACTTTTACCATCTACCTTATTGGCTAAACATCATAAGTTTGATTTTGTTACGTGAATTTGTAACTAATAAACTAATAAAAATCCCTCTAATATCTTGATATTTAAAAAGAATATTAAACTCTGTTAGGTTAACGTTATTCAATATCCATCTGAACAATGGTGTAAAGATCTAATCAACATTAATCGGATGATGCTAGATTGGGGCTATATAGTGAGCGGTCCATGATTTTTCATCTTAATGTATTAATCTCGTGATGCTTTGGTTCGAATACATTCTATTTTGTTCCTTAATTTAATTTGTGTGGTAGTCATATGAATGGTTGAATCAAATTACGCACTAAGTACCATGACCGACAGCTGAGGAAAACAAGATATAGTGAATAAAAATGTCATATATGTTTTTACGAGATTTTTTTTTAAAAATCTATACTATCCGTCCTACCTGTCTCTTCTACATAAAAACTAGAAGAAAATGTTTTCTGTGTTTTCTGTAATTAAGTTGCGAAATATGCATTTCAAACAACTCCCAAGTACCCAGCGCTCTTTCCTATGAAAGGCACTAAGTCCAACATTGCATTCCCTAGTCAAATGTGACCGCTGCACACTAAAGTGAGAGTTGATGTCAATTTTAGACTGAAACATCACAGTAATATCCAATTATGTAAATAGCAAATATCCATATTTAAAAGTTAAATATTTATTTATACATAAAAATAAAATGAAAACTGAGGTGGCAGTAGTTTTTAAAAAGGTTTTTTTTTTGTTTATCTCAGAAACACGTTGACTGACCTGACACATCGTTCACATATGTTATGATGCTTGTCAGTTCTTCAAGCACTGTGTAATATTTCTCACCTTTTTAAAATTTGTCTTTCTCTTCAGGTACAAGAACTCCCCGGTACCGCAGCAGGGATTCCTCCTCAAGAAGCGTGCCTCGGACGCCACCCCGGGCCAGGGCTGGCCGCAGACCGGCCTCTCGGGCAAGACCACCTCCCTCGGGTCGCTGGGCCAGCCCAGTCCGCCCCAGAACACCGGCCCGGCCAGGTCTCCGCTCACGCTCACCCCGCAGCCGTATGCCTTCACCAGGTGGTCTACAAGTCGCCTGAATTCCAACCAGGTTTGTAATTTTTTATATTTATTTATTATTTACTTTGAAATTGATAATCACTGCGAATGTAAAACTGGACCGAGGGGGAAAGGTTGAACTCCAATAAGATGGACAGACTTTACGGCGGTTATGGCAACTTCTGGTTGCACTATGCTCGATTTTTGACGTCTGTTATCAGAGTTGTTTTTATTTAATTTTTCGACATTGTAATATCAAAATACACAATATTATGTAGGATATCACAGACTCTGCAGCGTATAGTTAACAGGAAAAGTGTATACTTGGACAGTACTTTCAGAAAATTTGGTAAACATGAATTGAAAACACTGTTTTATTCCGTATACCTATTTTATATTGAGTTAAAACGTTTTCGAGGTACAAACTCTCATATTAGTAACTTATTTCATTTGTTGAAATAAGTTATTTATAATGAGAGGTCTCTCGAAAATAGTTGAATATAACAGGGTTTCTCATTCATATTTAACAAATTTTAAAAATGAATTTCCACAAAATTTCGCACAAATTTAATCAGTTTATTGGGAGAAATGGATTTTGCCGCAACTCTAAATGAATTTTTCCACCAGGCGTTGTTGAAAATAAATTTGTTTTCTACACCTCATCCATACATCAGGCTTCGGTAACTTTACTTGTATATGTCGCAGGATAGATGAATAGGTGGACAGGTGATATATCTGGAGATTGTTTCTTGGATTGTGGATATGGTAAGCCTTACGAACACTGCAATGTTGAGTTTTAAATTTGATTTTTTTCATAAGTCAAAAATCGCACCGGCTTAAAGGAGTTTAATCTGTTGCCAACTATAATTCTAATTGATTCGACCGGCCCTAAGCGAGACAAAACCGGAAGCTCACTTCTCGTAGCTCTAAATAAGGCCCAGGTTATGAGCTCACGGGCTGAGAGAGAATTATTAATTATTTGCAATACGTGGATTGATTTTGTAGAGTTTTTATTCTTTAGCTCACAAGGTTGATAAAGTGTCATTTAAGTAGTTTGGTAAATGGGCTTGAGATCATTTGTTAAAGATTATTTTATGTGTCATGGGTGATGATTATATCAAAAATAGGTGATGTCCGCAAAATGATAAATATTGGGAGATTATCCTTTTTAAAATCTCAACAATTGAAGAGCATGTAAAGTTCTATTTATTACCCAGGAGTATTGCCTTACTATTAAAGGACGATTGACTAATTTATTTCACACCTTTCAGACGTCTCCCTGCTCATCGGCTCGAAGCAGCGTCCGAGGGTCGGGCAGCGGGCCCCCAACTCCGCCCTCACCCTCGCAGCGGCTCCCGCGGCCCTCTCGGCAGCCCTACCTCGGCTGGAGAAGCCAGGAGAGGCTCTCCACACCTAGGACTCCGCATGAAAGGTAAGACAGCTTAATTTCTAAATCTATATTGGGGTCATCGAGACTTCCTCCGGCGAATCTCTTTTTCCGTTTTAAATCTCTAAGGCGGGTATATCTTTGAGGATGTCACTCCATCTTAGCTTAGGTCTGCTGCTTCTAGTTCAGTGTCTTCAGTTTAGACGTGATGCAAAAAGCATAGTATTTGTTGTATTATTTTCAATTTGTGATTACAATCAGTGGCGTTTAGTGCGACGTTATCTATTTTAGCGTGGAGAGAAGTGACCATTTTAAATTAGTCATGTCGCACCACAAATTAACTGCCATATTAAATGATAATATCAAAATCAAGACTTCAAATCTTAGATATTTATGTACTTTTTTAATCCATCAACATATTTTCACGGGATCGCGGTAGGGGGAGACAAACAAAGCACTCAAAATTAATTAACTTTTTATTTAAAACAAATTACAGAATACGAGCTTAACTGGAATATTATTATGTAATGCGGACTAATTTCACACTGTCACTCAAGATTATTTCACAAATATTGAGTAGGTCTTTCCTATATTTTTATATATTTTAATCTATCACTTGTTTATGTAAATTGTATGGGTTCACAATTTTATTGCTTTCTTTAACTGGGTTACGATTGTGTTGTCCAGCTTATATACGGAATCGGGTTTCCAGACGTTTCTCGAATCTAGTCAGCATTCCACTTCTACGTCCAGTAGTGTCTAATTTGCTGTAAAACATCCAGAGTTCTGGGAGATTCTCGATTATGTGTAATTCCTTCTGTTTCCACAGTCTCTTGACAATATTGAAACAGCTGGTATGAACAAAGCCACAAACCACTATTATTATCCCGCCGGACAATGGTCTGTGTACTGCATAAAAAGAATATTCACATGCCATTGTTAATGACCGGCGACCTCGGTGACATAATGTACGAAGGGGACGCAGTGTCGCTGCTGTTGAATTCATTACTGACCATTAGGGACCTCGCGCTTTGTCTCACGGCACTACTTAAACGTCGTGTGATGCAATTTTGAATAATCGGCCGCAAGCACAGAGATGTTATTTTATAGCTTCTGCGTAGATATTATTATTTTTTTTCACCATTCTACGCTTTGAGTTATTTTAATTTTGCTTGTATGCAAAATATTTTACCATAACAATCTGACATCACACTTATATCCTGATTAAATTGTCTCGGTATCGCATGAATTTTCATTTACATAGAATATTTACTCGACACTTCTGTCACATCTTGACACATTTGAGATATAGATCTGCAGGCGGCTTCTAAAAATAAGCTGGTTTGGTGCGCCTAGTGTAATGATCCGCACTTCTAATCAAGGATTATTACCCATCCATAATATCGCGAATCAGGAATCTCGTAACAATGCGAAATTTTGACAATTAATAATAAGCGGTTTAAAGGTAGCTCTACTAGTGTGCGCTGGTTTTCTCAGTGACCGCGCTCGCATGGCGCATTCCTTTTAAACCCATTCACTCTATCTCCCGTCTCTTTCATCCGTTCCGGCAGACGTTCATCTAAATACATTGCAGTTAAGAAAAATATCAGATCCAATCATCATTCAAGGCAAATTTGCGAGTAGAATAGGTCTCAGAAGATATTCTGTTCCATTCCATTCCAATTATTTTGCTGGGGCAAAGATTTTCTGTTTCCCAATTGATTTAGTTATTCAATTGGTTTAATTAATAGTAATTTTTAAAAATGTACATTTTCTTTACAGATTAGCAGTGTCCTTACTGCCGCAGAGCCCGCCAGTGCCAGCCAACGTGTCGGAAGAGATCCAGACCAGCATCAAGGAGGTGACGAGTGCCATTGTGCACTACGTAAGCGGACTCGAACCCTCAGCCCAGGATACCAGCCGGTCGGCCAGTCCCCGCGGCGGGCGGCTGTGTTGGGTGGAGAGCTCCTTTGTCGGTTAGTACCTCCTCTGCAGTGTCCTACATTACTTTTATCAGTCATTTAGTAGTTGAATTGTATTGTGGCTTGACTCTCGAGGCGATATGGTATATGATATGGCATAGGCGCATGTGGTAGACTCAACATTTTCTTAAATCGATTTTGCGATCAACAAGTTTTTTGTGTGATTTTACAAATTAGCTTTTGCGATTATGTCAATTCAAGGACAGGGCTAACCTTGTCTCCTATAACAGTCACAAAGAGAATAGATTCTTTATAATTAAATTTATTATATATTTGTTTGTTTAAAAATTTATTGTAATGCATATTAATTATTTTATCAAATTTATATTATATATTTGTCATTATTTAATATATTTATTGTAATATATTAAATTATATTTTTCTCTTTTTGCTATGTAAATAGTCGACTGCCTTCAAACAAGTAATCCCTAATTAGGCAGTCGAAGTGTAATACAATTTTAAAAAAAAGATATGAATAAAAACTATTATTATTACAATCTCTTTGTTCGTAGTACCGAATTCATTACAATGTCCAAATTTGTCACTTTGGTTAGATTTTAATTTTTCTTTTTCTTTCGCAGGGACTAAGCCTCTGGAGTCACCCCAGACCCCTGTGGTTGTATCGCAACCCTCGCCCATCTCGCAGGCCCAAACGCGGCCTCTTCAACTGGACCTACAGCCCAACGGGCACACTCCCACCGTGGCCAGCACCACGTACCAGCACGGTGAGTACATCACCACGCTCACGTGAGACATGTAGCGAGACAAGTGGCAGGTGTTTGTATAGGACATATAATTATCAGACGAGACTATTCGAATTTTGTATTTATTTATTATTAACGTTAAAAAAATATTGTTGAATTGCAATATAATTTATAAAGGATGTTTTCCTTACGTTAAGTCGTTGATAAATTTTTTATTATTGACGTTTTGTTGTTATTCTGATGATGTTGGCGGAGATAAACTGACACGGTTCTGGTCATGACTATACAAACACTTGCATATTGCACTCGGTAAATAGAAGCAGCAGCTATTTGTACAACTTCTTTTTATATAAATATTATTAGTCAAATGTATCTGATGGTATTGTCACTTCACAAAGCTTTTCGCAACTGTATGCTAATTATTGTCTTTTTAATTTTATTATTTATTTTAATTTTACTGTCTCTTTATGTATATGTCACTTTATTATGTGTTAAATCATTTGTATTTAGTGTCAACGATGTTGAATATGTTCATATATATGTATAAGAAAGCTTTTTTACGTGTGCAAAATATTTCATAAATTCTTTCATCATTCTCGATAAATTATTTTCCTTTTTAAGAAAACTTTTCTCATTGCAAACGCTTTACATATTTTTATTTATTTACAAATGACAACCATCAGAGCTATTAATTTATTTAATCGGTACAATTTTATTAGCCATTGTAATTAAAATTTTACTTTTACCAAACCTTAAAGTAAACATGTACATTTTACACATTTACAAAACATTTTATTTAGAATATGCCGTTTGCAAACACTGCAAATTATTTTATATATAATATATTAGATTTTTATAACGTAATTTTTAATATTTACTGGTAGCTGTTGAATACATTTTAAATATCTATAATTAGTTTAAAAATGTGTGCGCTCTCCTAGTTAGTTGTTAAATCAAAATAAATTTTAAATCACATTTATATATATATTTTACTTTAAAAAAATTTAAATCATTTTTCGAATCAAAAATAGGCAATAGAATATTTTTTTGTAAATCTCACCGTAACTATTTTTTTCTGAGATGTCACCATATTGTAATGTGCATTTGACATTTTCAACACAACTCGTACATAAAAAAACTCTTCTACATAGATTTAAAAAAACTGTTGTACCAAGCATTTTTATAGTTTTTTTTTTTATTGTAACGTATAATATTTTTTTATATGTTTGAGTGAGTGTTGAGAGACGTTGTTTGCACGCACTGCATTAGGTTGTGTGTTCATCGATTTTCCAGTTCTATTGTAGACATGTGTTTTATAAAATCACCGTATGATTTATAAAGAGTATCTTTATTCTTGCAAGTAAATTGTACAGGTTCTGATTGCTTTTTTGCCATAATTTATTTTGTTTCTACATTTATATTATCTATAAAATTTAAAAATAATCATCAATCATCTAGAATCCATCAACATACAGGGTGTCTTGTAGCTATTAGAAAAAACTTCCGGGCAGTTTTCTAAATTCAAATTTTTTACACTTTGGGTGAAATGTCGACAGTTACCGAGATAATTGACAACATTTTTTTTTTTATATTTAAGTTAAAGAGATTAAACAATATCCATTTTTTTAAAATATTTCTGATTTGTTTTCTGTAAAATGTTATGTAACTTATATGGAATATTAAATATCATGCGCTTTAATACAAGTCAAATAAAATGACAATAATCTTACAAAAAAATTTTTTAAAGTATCTGCAAGGTTTTAATAATTTTATTTGACTTGCATAAAGCAAATATATTTTTAATATTCCATATAAGTTACTGTAGTGATAGTCTGACATTTTTCAGAAAATAAAATTTCGTTTATCTCTGTAATTGTTGACATTTCACCCAAAGTGTAAGGAATATTTTCTATTCAAAATTGCATGAAGAAGACTCCCCTAGTTTTTACTACTAACTATGAGACATCCTTTATATAAATTAAAAATAAATATAAATCATCAAAAATTCATTGACATGTATTTACATTTTTTGTCAAATTCAACTCGTTAAATTTGAAAAATTTAATATTTTCATTATTTCTTCATGTACCGCCGCATGATGTGTTAACTTTATTATAATTATTTATTTTCAATGCAATCAGAAATAGTCTAAAGAATCGCAATGTTTTATTTCTTACGCTAGGAGAGTGTTTTTCATAAGTTGCATTTAAAAAGTCTGTTTTTTATCATTAGAACTCGTTCATTTGTCAGTCAATTAATGTCTAAATGTTTTTCCATAATTTTTGACACAGTTTTGTACATTATACAATCAATTTTAAGAATCACATTGACTTATAGGTGACCAAATATTTTTAATTGACATTTGGACTTATTCGTAGCGAAGTGTACAATCGTGTTTTACTAAAGTTACATTATTTATGACTGTCTTCTTATGTATTACCTTTTAAAATTTTAGAGTTATTTTGTAAATATTTTTCTAAAAATATTTTTTGTAACAATTATTTTATTTGCTACTTTTTCATTTGTAATTTGAAGCGTGTCGCGTCTCGACAAAGCCGCACATAGTTAATCATTGAACCCATCAAACATTGTATATTTTATAATTATTTATGTATGATTTGCTCTCTCTTTTAATTGTTATGTATGTGTTAAATTAGTCTCGTTACAATTTGTATCCATATGCTTTTTTTTGTAATGTATCTATTTGCAACATAAAACTGATCGGTTGAACTTGAAAAATTTACAAATTCAAATTATATTTAGTTATTTTTATATTATTCTCCATTAAGTAATCCTAATATTTTTGTAAAGTACTCCTTACAATACGTGTACTGCTTGTAATGAGACAATGTTGTCAAAGTCAACCGATACAGTTTGTGAATCTTCTACATTGTATGTTAAATGTTGTATGTTAAGTTGGTATAATCTCATTATTAGATTTGAAAAAGAATTTTTATGGAGTAACAATGATTAATAAAGATATTTTTTATTTTGATTTCACTTCTTTTTATTTCGCTTCCATTGTCATTTTTATTTGCATTTGAATATCTTGTTTTGGCCACTGAGAAGTGTGGATTTTCGACAAAAAACGACATGTTCTGCCTTTGACAGACGTACAGGGGTTCCCAATCTTTTAAGCATCGCAGCGCACTATTCAAATTTTTAAATTTTTACAGCACAAGGTATACCTCTCACTTTTTTAAAAACACTTAAAATACCCAATTTTCTGCACCACACCTGAAAAATATCTAGTTGCAAAAATATCCAGTTGTATTTGAAAAAAAATCAAGTATGTGATGTGAAAACTATGGATTACGCTACGTATCAGTTTATTTTAAAAGTAAAAGGAAAAAAATATAAATTGAGTATAATAATCTACTCAGCAGATAATCTATTTAACTTTCCACTATAGTTACCCAGTGGCACACATGTTGTGATCAATAGAACGTATAATAATACATAATAATGCAAAGTACTAGAACGGGGTGATATTTGGGACCCATAAAAACATGCATCATCTTAGGACCGGTTGTATCAACTTGATTTATAGTAGTACTTTGTTTAAAGCATAGATTTTTACGAAAAAGATTTGTTTGATTGGTGGAAAATGCAAAACTCTATACTTAAAATAAACTATTCTTATAAACCAAGTTAATGCAACCAGCTCTTAACGAACTGACATCTGCTGGGTAGTAGAGTTCATCAAAATTATAAATCTAGAAATATGTTTTTGTGGTGATTTATTCTACATTTAAAAACACGACAAGGGATGGCGACACAGAGTTTTGGAAACAAGATACATTTTTTAATTTAGGTCCACTCAGCCAGGTCCAATCTACTTCACTATATTATTATAAATATTGCTACCAACTGCAAACGGTAAGTATGCTTTTTTGATGGAGTTCAATTCAATACTGCACTAGTACAATTCTTTTATTACGTGAAAGGTTGCATTTGTAAATTTAGAAAAAATAAAGATTTGTTATTTAAACACTTCTGAACATTCATTTGAATGTTCAGAAGTGTTTTCACAAAGATGTATTCATTTAAACTAATATCGCGCAAATTGGCATATACAAGAACAGTCACTGATTTTTAAAATTGATGTTTGCCCACCCACTGATTTATTAAAAATTTTTTTTTGCAAAGGGGCATATAATATGTATTCAACTTCAGTTCAACAACAACAAAATTCAACATTCAGTTAAATTGTACTCTTCTAAAAAGATCTCTTTTCATTCATTCCTCTGCATTCAGCCTTCAATATGCTCACAACTCTTTTCTGCATTTTCTTTGGTCCATTAGCACCTGTTTCTGAACATAGGCAGCCCTCATTGCTCTCCATGATGACTGGTAGTGTGTGGCCTTGGTAAAAAAGGTCACTGTTTTTTCTCCATCTTGACGAATATGCGGCATAGGTCAAATTTTTGATTCATAATAATTTGCACAATTGAATATTCTTTTCACCCACTTGTTGGAGAGAACAACTAGATACCCTTGTTCTTACTATGGGCATAATTCACCACTTTGCCACTTATATGTGTGTTAAATTTTATTATGCATATATTCTCATTTTTACCATATTTTGTTCCTGTTGAACTAATTGTCTAGCTTTATACTATGTGTCTTTTGTATACAGCTAGACAATTAGCTTTGGTTTCTTTCGATTTAATTTTTAGCAGAGGCAAGTTGACCTTAGTTAAAATCATTTGTTCAAAAGAGTTTATATGATGCGCAGTTATGTCTTATTGCTCTAAAAAATAGGTAGATTTAATTCCCAGATTAACTGTTCATAATCAACATATCACACAATACTTGTCCTAAGGGGAAAGCCCCTTAGGTATAAAAAAATCGAAATATGAGGGAGGAGTGGATGGTAAAGAATATATATCGAGGGTAGAAAACCAAAAGGGCGTTTGTGATTATTTCGAACTTTACAGGAGAGCGAAATAAAGTTCTATCAATCTGATTTTGTGAAGGTTTCTTTTATTATTAAACGATTTCTATATTTGTTAATCCAAAACACATGTAAATCGTTTAACAATAAAATAAACATTGACAAAATCAAATTGACAGAATTTTCTTTTGGTCTCCTGTGAAGTTCGAAATAATCTAACGCTTTTTTGACTTTATACCCTCGATATGCTTGCGAATGTTGGAAATAACGGGAATAGAGGGAAGTAACGAAAGCCTGGCATCATGCTTATGTAAGTTAGATTTTGGAAATTGTTATAACATAAAAAGGTAAGCCAGGAAGTGTGTGGTGTACTATTCTCTTGATGTCTACAATGTGATGGTAAGTCATTTGATGAATTATTTTTTATTTTCAGTTCCTGACAATAATTAAATGAATTAATGTTAAAATCATTTTCAATTTGTCGTGCAATTATTATCTAATTAATTTTTGGAAGGCATGTCACATTAGTGTTCAATGTAAGCTGGTTGGCATTTGTTCTGTGGAAAACATGTTAGTCTGTTTAGGTAACTCACAATATCTAACAAAATTATAGTTTTTTTTCTGTATGTATGTATATAACAATGTAGAGATTAACACAATAAAACCCCGATAATTTGAAATTTGCCATAATTCGAAATTTTTAAAACACACAAGTCCCAAAATGTTAATTTCATAGTAGATTAACCCCAATAATTCGAAAACCCTGGTAATTCGTAATTTGAAATGATTTTAAGCTGGAAATTGAAAAAAAAAATCGAATTTTTTCACACGTAAGAACAAATATGTCAATATTGGGTAGAATTTTTTCACACGTAAGAACAAATATGTCAATATTGGGTACTTTACTGGGTCAATATTGGATCTTTGTATTAGCATAATAAATATTGCTCTTTCGAAATGATTTTTTAAAATATGCATAAATACAGATTTTTCACAAAATTAAGTAGTTTTTCATGATTTTTGGCAAATTTCTTAATTAAATATAGACATTAGGTTTTTGTAGATTTCAATACCTAGAAGCCATTTTCTCAGTTCCATGTTCTTTGGGTTGGACGCTTTCAGCAGAACCTTGTCCAATTTGGCTTGTGCTTCTTATTTATGGTAAACACAACTCAAGAACAGGGGAATAGTTGAATAGACAAGAAAATGAAAAGAAGGGTATTTACTGATAAAATTATTTATTCAACAATGTTATGGATGCGTTAGATTGTGACTACCATAGGAGAGCTGCTTTCAGACAGGTAAGGTAGCTCTCCAAAGCGAGAAGGTAATATATCAGAGTGAGAGTTCATCAGTTCACTAGACAGCGCGTCATAGACTCGGCATTCTTTTATAAATATTTTTTACCATAAATTTAATTTCAACAGATATTTATTATAGTCGGAATCTTGGAATTATTTCACATAGGGACAGGCAGAGTAAACACGCTGTTCAGTTAGACATGACAAACATATCTCATCAATAATCATCTATTATTGCAGATATCCAATCTGTTGTTATCAGACGTTGCGCATCTTCCTTATTATCCTTCCATTACCGAAAAATTTAAATAAAGTTACATGGTTAACAGTCATTTGAAAGTGTAATATGTGCTTACAATAAGCCAAATTTGCAACGCTCATTGTTCCACGTCATGTGATCTTTGCTGGCCTTGGAACCCGTGCACTTGTAGACTTGTGTGGTAATTTTATATCTCATATAACTTATTAAATTATAAAATAACTTTTAATTTAATTATTAACAAATTATTTAAGCTCAATTTCAAAAATGGCAGTTTCAAAATTAAAACATTAAAAATTTATTCAAAAGTAAAATTTTGCCTTTACCATTGTTCATCCCGATTTGGTATTTGAAAATGCGTTATGTTAGTAAAGGGTATCTTCCCTTTACGAATACTTAGGTAGAGTTTATGAGGTATTTTAGAACTCTCTGACTTGCTCGATTGGTGTCCGACTGAAGACAGATTAGCAAATACAATAAAATGGTCTTTTAACAACTAAGATTTAATTAAATCAAAATCTTGCTTACAAGGTATACTTTTTTTGAAATATTTTTATATTAGCAACAATGAAGTTATCTTAGTAATTGTAATTTTAGTAATTCTCCCCTAATATTCTTAATTTTTTTACAATGTATTTTAATGTCGTACTAAGAATATCTATCAGGGTCCAGTTAATAATCTTTATGTTATAAAGTAAAACACGCTCACTCTAACATTGAAAACCATAAAATTTCTGTAATAAAATTCTCAACATAAAAATTGTATTTTAACAATATAAAATTCATAAAACTACATACCTACATAAAAATTAAACGATTTCCATCACAATCAAAATGTTCAATTCATTATAGACTGGCAGTCACCCCAGAAGTCTCTTTTGAATCTGGGTGTGTCTCGGCCCTCGCCTGGCTCCACCACCTTGGAGGACGTGCTGGACTCTCTGCTGGGCCTGCCCTCGGCGGCTCCTCGAGCGCCTTCGCCGCAGACCAGCCCCCGCAGCCCCTACATGCTGCTGGGGCTACAGGTAAACCTTTGTCACACCGTTTCCTCGATGCCGACAAACCGCGTTTCATGAATGGACACCGGTGAATGGAAAAGTTGTAAGAATATTGGGTGAGTCAAAGCGACTCAATCTTTGACAAATGAAATTATTTGTCTACAACTAATATTTTTGTTTGCACACATCAAATGCTGTGCTCCAGATACAAAGTGAAAATACCCTATCATTATAGAGATAATCGAAATCTAAATTTAGATTTGATCAACTTTTATTTTATAATTTTGTAATTCAATAGATTCCAAAACAAATTAAATAATTAATATTTTGTTTTGTTTCAAAATTGAAGTCATGATCAATTGCAGGGAATATTACATATTTCTTTCAAGTTTACATGGCTGTGTGTTTTTTATAGGGGAAAGTAGGGAGCTTTGAGACGAAGGGTGGCTCTAGACACCACAAGAATTTGTCAAAATAACTGGCGCCAGTAATAGGGGTTCGACAAGACTGTCAACATAATGTGTTTACACAAATTATGTAAATGGCGCATGTGTCATCTTCTGATGTGTATGTAATTTTCGCTTCATTGAACGTAAGGGATCTAACCTGTAATTTTGAATTAATAATAATAATCTCAATTAGTATGTGTGTATAGTTTATTGCAATATACAGGGTGTTTCATAGCTAGTAGGTAAGCGTCGGACTATCACCACAGTAACCTATGTGAAATATTAATAATTTATTTGCTTTGATACAAGTCAAATAAAATTATTAAAACCTTGCAGAAATTAAAAAAAAAAAGGTTTTTGTCATTTTATTTAACTCTTATTAAAGTGAATGAATTTTTAATATTTCATATAAGTACTGTGGTGATACTCCAACATTTTAGAGAAAATAAGATAGAAATATTGAAAAAAAAAATGAAAAATCGCTTATCTCCTTAACTGTCAATTAGGTATGAAACTCTTGGTGCATTTATTTTATTAGGTTTTTTACACTTTTCTAAATATGTTTGAGGAAAAATAAAAAAAAACTTTATTATCTGTTATCTGCCAAAATCCCCCAAATTCAAATGTCATATCCAAACCTTCTTACCTACTATAGTGTACGTGTAGAGAAAAATTTTCAGGTTTGATACTCTAACGTTAGTCTGGCAGATACTGGCTCTTAATCTACTACATAGTAAATTAAAGTGCTTAGAGTCCTTTGTATATCTTGTACTGGCTGCAATGATGTTGAAGTTGAAGATGATAACATCTCAAATATCTCTATTTGTTTAAATTGTAGACAGCGTTTTATACACGACAAAATTTGTATTTTGAAGAGTATTTCACGGTTATCTAGTCCAGTTATCGGCAGCCATGTGTGAATTGAAATTCCCAGAGCCGTTACACGGATCGCAGCGGCAGTCAGTGCTCCAGTCTGCAGTTCAGCATCTCCAGCCGCACGGAGGACTACCACACGGCCGCCGAGCCGTGGGACGCGCCCGCGCACCAGCCCTACCAGCCGCACCCGCAGCAGCAGCAGAGGCTGTACGATGAGGAGGTCTCCTCGGCCGGGCGGAGGCGATCCAGCGGCGGCTCCAGCAGCGCCTCCACGCTGGCTCCAGGTAGGAATGATGTGTAAGACATTTCGTTCCAATGTTTTCTTCTTTATATTTTTCATTATTCTCCTTTCTAAGGTTTCGCTTGAGCATGGATTTGACAGGTGGAGAAAATTTGTAAGTAGAAGTCCATTTTTATTAAGTAACAATACTATAGGGAATGCCAGTATCCTTTTATATTAAATTCTCTAAACATTTTAACGTACAGACATCTCTTTCTTTCATAAAATCATATACAGGGTTATTTGGAAAAAAATAATAACCTCGCAGTACTATATTTCTTTCTAGATTATTAGTCGAAAATGTTCAAGCTATCATGACCTAATGTCAATAGTTATGGAGATACGCGACATCAAAGTTCACATTTTTTTTTCAATAATTCTGACTTATTTTTTGTAAAACATTGGACTATCATTACAGTAACTTGTATCTATTACGAAAAATTCATTCGTTTCAATATAATAATTTTCAAATAAAATGATAAAAACCCTGAAAAATTTCCTATTTTGCCTTAAAGAATTTTTATTTGAAATGTTAAATCAAATGTACTCAAAAAATATATCCATCATTCCCTCTAAGCTGCCGCAGTCAAGTACTGTATAGTATTCACGCATCATTCCGAAAAATGAAAGGACACAAAAGTGTCTTCACAAAATTTCCAAAAGATTTATGACACATTATAAAAATAGTTTTTTTTTTAAGTATGAGTATCTTGACTTTGTACCACAACAATCAGTACTCACATCACTATACAAAATCCGTGGAATTTGAGACTTTAAATATATTTTAAGGATTCGGCACTTATTGTTTTACATTTGTTGTCGATTTTATTAGTAAGCTAAAAACTGTTTCTCTGGCATTTAAGACCACTACCTTTGATTCCAATCAATTGCCAGTTCTAATTATACCTGCAAGAGATCGTGAGCAGATTGTAAACTTATGTATGTACATAATTGTATTAAGTTTGTGTAATGTAATTTTGCAATGGATAAAAAGTCATCAAATGAATTCCAATTTAGGAGTAAATATTTGTAAGGTTAGAATATTTATGAATTATTTTATTATATTATGAACTCAGCCAGTTTGAAGTTTATATGAGGTGTGACAATTTAATTCTCGGAATACATCATAAAAATACTCTCCTTATGCATCTATACACTGTTCACATTTCTGGAAGCAGGCCTGGAAATCATTTTCCTAAATAAGTTGGGTGCCTGTTGGAAATCACAGGGCTCTCATGGGAATAGGCAAAACAATCTAATTGTATCCTTTCTTTGGCCGCATTCTTACTGTAACTGCCCTAAATTTTGATAGCCAAATTTTACCCCAAAGCACAAGCACATATTTTTACGCTCAAGCAGATATTTGCTATTTTCCCAACACATAGCTAACTAACAACTGGCCCTATAAGGGAGCCTGAAATTTAGGTAAAAATTGGGTGATTTTTTGCAACAAGTTGTTTATTTTTCTTTATTTTTTTATTGGTGCTTGCTTTATTAAACTATCATTTTATTGGAAAATTTTTGCATTCCCCAATGCACGTTTGTCTGATACAGAAAAGAAGGTCAAGTACTTATTTGAAGATGAAATATCTAAAATGTAGCATATCCGATTTGTATAAAAAATTAATTCCCATAATTAAACAACAAATAAACGGGTTATCGAATTAAAAAAAATGTGCGCTGTATTTTAGATATTTCATTTCTAAATACATACATACATGACATTCTTTTCTGTCTCAGACAAAAGTGCACCAGAGAACGTGGCATCTCAGTCACAGCATAGTGGCTCAGCGAGAATAAAGTTTACAATTTTCAAAAAAATAATAATATATTCCTTAGTACATGCCAATAAAAAAAAATTATTGTAAAAATCACCAAATTCCTACATCAATTTCAAGTTCCCAGGGTGGTGTAATTAATCCCTCGAACATGAATTCCTGGGTGATTTTTATATTATTGCGTCACTGGCGATTAAATTGTCATATCTTGTATTGTAAATTATTATTTTAAAGCATGTTTGTTTAGTTGTGTTATTATGTTTTGTGTAGTTCTTACAAATTTGATTATTATTGTATTCTTACAATAATATAGTAAAAAATGTATGAATATTATATTTCCCTACCTTCTTTGGTTAGCAAAGCAAATTAGCGTTTATCCCGAGGTTGTGAAACCACTGTGTATTTCTATCATCCTTCTTCTAATGCTTTTGAGTAACTTTCAAAGTAATAGAATGCTTAACCTTTCTATCTAGGCATTTCTTCAGGTGTCTAAAACGTCTCATCACAAAACTGACACAAAACTAGTAAAATTATTCGACATTAGTTTTAAAACCACTTTTGCTTTATAGTAAACAATTTTTTCTTGGATTTAATAGCACGAGAGTACAAAACACAACACTCACAGAAGCACTAAATCACAGATCCACCAATTTGTTACTACAATACCAATATATGTCTTGACTGTTTAATTCAGGTACGGATGGAGCTGATAAAGAAGACAACAGCAGCATCCTTTCTCTACCTAAGTTACGAGGTCGGGCCAAGTCGGTTGCTTCGAAAAGGAATTCTTCGCGAAGGCAAAGCGAACCAGTAACGGCACAAAAAAGTGTGTCTCTCGACCGCAGGGTCAGCTACGACTCGCACTTGCTGAAAACCGACCTCAGCCTATCACGTACCTCTATATCAGAATTGCTGCAGTCGAAAACATCACTCAAGTCTATTGCGTCGATAAACACAGACGCCAGCGGAGAGGACATGCTAGTCCACTGCAGATACACAAAGTGTACTTCAGCCACGAGTCATGGCGAAGCCCGGAGACATTACAAAAGCTGCCATAATTGCAGTTACATGTACTGTTCGAGAGAGTGTCGCAGGGCCCACTGGGAAAAACACAGAAAGATCTGTCTTCACTCTAGAGCGAGCACGCTTTGCAAGCAAATATT
Organism: Agrypnia vestita; assembly: GCA_016648135.1. Classification (NCBI taxonomy): domain Eukaryota; kingdom Metazoa; phylum Arthropoda; class Insecta; order Trichoptera; family Phryganeidae; genus Agrypnia; species Agrypnia vestita. The sequence goes on along the minus strand of JADDOH010025116.1, from coordinate 85,068 downwards.
ATCCACGGCTAAAGAAGACTCCGACTCCTTGCATCACGTAAGCGTGATCGCCCACAAGGGATACCTGGCCCACGGCAGAGGTGTCGTAAAAGCATTCTTCACAAGCCCTGAGGCCGCGGAAAAATTTACAGTCAACGGATTTCAAAATCTCGGAGAACCGACTTATGTCAAATGGCCCGATTTGCTGCCAAACGAAATGGGACCCGAGCTGTACGCGGAACTTGTGAAACTTTGTAAGAGTTATAATCCGGAGACGAGGTTAGTTCTGTACGTGGCCGTTTGTATTATTAGTGAAGTGCCAACAAAAGGTGCTGTTGTGAAGTGGGAGAGACAACTGGTCTCTCGATGCGCCAAGATGCGCCTCAGTAAAACTGTTATGGGATCCATCCCGCACGGCCAGCTTCCGTTCCACTCCAGCCCCAAGGCGAGAGTGAGAAGCAGAGATAAACATCAGAAAGACAAAGATAAGGTGCTCAAAATAGGAAATATCGAGACGCTCATTCTCACGTCGAACTCGGCCAATTTGCACAATAGAGGAAATTATTCTGCGCAAAAGATCAGGGAGGTGAGCTTCAACAATATACAGATGCAGTTACAGAAGCGAGGCGTCAATCTTAAGAAACACTTTCCCGAGGTCTACTCCAAGTTGTGTGCGTACGTCGAGGGAACTTGTGACAAATTTACCCCTATGACTGTATACCCGAGGGATAATTTGACAGGGAAATCTTTTATGTGCGTCATAATGCCCGAAACGGAGCCAGACAAATTTTACACTCTCCCGAGTGACAGTCTAGAGTGCCGCACCGTCGATGTTAGCGTGTCAGACGACGCGGTCTCGGAGCAAGTGTCTACACCGATGTAGCGGAGACAATTATAAATTATAAACTGTTGCGTTCTTAATTTTAAACTTCCCGAGTGTTAAACTGATCCCAAATAGTTGTTATTAAATATGTTACGTATTCAAAATGTATGCGTAAGTACACGTAACCTGATGTTGCTCAGTGTAACCCAACTTTACCCTACCCTGCGACTAGCCTTACTTACATTCCTGATGTGATGTTGTACTCAAAAATTACAGTCTTCAGATTTCAATAAAACAATCTTTCTTATTGTTAAGTTTGCTCTGTCTGATTGATAATACTCTTCTCAACTTATTGTAGAGTGTAATTTTTTCCTATGAAACAGAATTACACTGGTCAACAAAAAAAAATTTTTTACACTCCCTTGGAAAATTTTGTCAGAACTTTAATTAGTAAATAAATATTCAAAGGTCATTAAGAATTTCTCTATAGCACACCATTCGGAGAGAAATGGGGTTTATACTAATAAATACTAAAAATAAATAAAAAATTACCATGCTCTATTTCCCCAAAGGAAGTAGCACAATTAACTAAAACTTTAATTTAAACTGAACTGAACTTCAATAAATTATCACCACCGGGCTGGATCTTGCAGTAGCCTAATAGATTTGACACCAAGAAGATTCCAACGTTGAAGACCAAGCATGTTGGCTATGCCAGAGAAGTGACTATGTTAACTTAGGGGTTCCTAATTTTAAGATCACGAATTGAGCCCTTGCCCGGAATAACGTTGTATCCAACACAAATGTCAATTTTGAGTTATTGATGGATTTATGTTAGGTATATTATTATGCATCGTTTAAGGTAAATAATATGTCAAGAAAAAAATATTTAGGCTTCTGGCTGCATTTTAAATTTATTGGTTTGTGGAATAACGTTGTATAGTGTTTCTCAAAATGGCGTCGCCGAGCGTCAATATCGTGGAGCGTGGTTTAATTCACATGAATAAAGGGAGAAAACGAACATCTAATGTTTTAAATTGGAAAGATATCAAAGCCAATAAGTTGAAGGATGCAGGAAAGGAGTTTTTATCCAGAAAAAATATTATCAAACCTGCAATTGACCCGCCAGAACATGTTTGTGGAATAACGTTGTATACGATTTGGCAGTTCTGATTGATATTGTGATTTCATATGTGACAATATTATTTTGTCGAACGTTAACCGATTTTACTCAATTGATTTATCCATATTGATATTTGAAATGCTTTTTGATAATAATGCTGGCTTTATTGTGCTCTTTATATCGTAACTTAATATAACACCGATACAAAAAGTTTATTTAATTCCTCATTCTTTTTCGCAGGGTCGAGTTTGTGCCAAAAATGTTTAAATCCGGGATGTTTTCTCCATTTTAATATCAAGATAAATATTTAATCAGTATTCAGGTTACTGAATTACAATGAAAAAAGTAATCATCTCGTCTTGTGTATTAAGAAATTGAATGTCCGACGCCGTATTCAGCAAACAGACGGAGATATGTAATAGTATGTACGAGAGACTTATCGTTCCGTAAAAGCTCTTTACCTACTAATGATCTCATCACAATCAGAGCTCAAACCTTCCACAAAGAATTAGAATCATGGACCTCCTATAGCTTTCTACCAACTATTTGTGGAAGGAGGGCAAGATTGGCTACCGTTTGGAAAAAAATCATGCAGTTAGGGAGCCTGGAACTAACTTCAATGTATTCCAATCTACTGCCAATAAGACTGTTAAGCTCAAGGACCTCGATGACATTTGTGAATTCATGTTAGATGAGCACATGCTGCTTTTAAAAGGCATTATCAAGTAAGGCAGAATAAAAAAATCCATTTTGCGGAATAACGTTGTTTGTGAAAATTTCATATACAACGTTTTTCCACTGATTCAGCATGTTTTTTTACAATAGATTCAAATTTAATTGACTTTTCCCCCTATTTTATATTGAGATTAGTTAAGAATTATATGTTTGTTACATTTAAAATATAAAATGTAATAAATTGTAACTGGTTTCGTTTTTTCAATTTTTCTCGGAATGAGAGTATTTGTTGGATACAACGTTATTCCGGGCAAGGGCTCAATTGATGAATGTAAACTACAATTTTTCATTATCCCTAAAACATTTTTCACCCAGGAACTCTTTTGGCGTAGGAAAAGGGTGAAAATTACTCAGAGTAAGGTTCAAACTATACATCAAAATCTATGATCAATAATTACCAAAGGTTTTGTTAAAGATCATCCATAAATAGATTAAAGGGGTCGTAGTATAGGGTTAACAAAGTAAGCTCAGTCAAATTTGAGTTTTAATGAAATATGATGGTTTGAAAATGTTCTATAATATTTTTAAATACATTTCGTATGCAATGCGAACAAGATTCTACTAAATTTTTCATCATTTTATAAGAAACTGTAGTATTTTGATGTCTCACGATTCACAAGCGTCTGACTGACAGAAGCCGTGCAAGCAGAATTAAGTAAGTGTAAGTATCATATAGAGATTGACGATTGTCTATGTAAAAACATAATTTTTTCTACTTTTGACTGTCTTATTATTACATTAATTTATTTTCTCTGGGTGTCGTATTCTTTGGGATATTTATGAGGATTACAAAGAATGCAAACTAAATATCATTAATAATTATTAAATAGTTTTAAAAATAAGATTTTTGGGGTTAAGTTGTAACCCCGTTCCGGAACGGGAGTGTTAAAAAATATAAAATAGAATAATTAAAGATTATATTTATTTTTAAACCTAAATGGTCTTTGTTTTCTAAATAACATAACGTAATTAAATTTTTTCCAAGGGAGGATTTTAGTGTTGACCAGTGCTGTCGTTCAATCAAACTAATTTTTATATGCTTTATAGGAGAGTTCTTTAATAAGTAAACCTTTCTGAACTTTTGGATATTAAGTTATTGACTACATCTATTGACATATCAGTTTTGATATGAATATTAAAGAAATAAAATGCATTTATATGGTCCTTTTTAGATACGGTATATTTCAATATTGTATTGTTTAATTTTTCTATCTTTAGGTAGTTTTCTATTCTAGTGGTAATCTTTGTAGGTGTTAATTTTACTATGCCATCCAACCTATCAACGTGTGCGTGAAATTATCCACAGATTTCTGGTTAACTGAAAAATTATATAAAACAAAGAATTTGTTTGAGGCTTACATTGTACTTAATATAAAAAATGTATTGATTTTTACAAGTAAATTTTTATCACTATTTTTATTATGTTAGAGAATAATGAAAATTATTTAATTTTCTTCGAATATTAAGAAAAACCTTGTTTAACGCTTAATTCGGCCTTGTCCTAAGTGAAATCAGATTAATTCTAATTCATCATGATACAGTTTGAAAAACAAAATAGAAGTTGTCTATATCAGAGGATAAAAATAAAACAATGCATGAATTTTTATTTACTGAATAATACATACTCAAATGATAAACAATTTTGTAACAAAATATTGGAGAGAACTGAATTTTTCATTTTATCGTGTAATTGTGTTCAAATATTGGCACTTCTTTTCATATTAAGATCCGATTTCATTGACTCATAATTGGACACCTAAATTGAGAAAAAGTATCATTCTGCTTGAGCTAATTGATATTTGCATCAATAGACTTTGTGTTAAGTGAGATTTCCTGTATGTACCTACTGAAGCAAACAAAAATAGAAAGCCTAAAATGCCAATTTTTCACAGCTTTTTAAATTCATGGGTAAAGATAATCTAGAAAAACAAAGCCTTTGAAAACTTTCAAAATTACTTATGATTTGGCCTAACTGAAAAGTTTAAAGACATAATTAGTCTTTGTAAAATGTCATCGGGCTATCTATTTAAATAAAAATAATGTTAAAAAGGAATGAAATAATCTATTTATTTAATATTTTTTTCTCTTTAAAGCGAAAGACAGAGACAATGGAATATGAAAGTGAAATGATAAATTAAATTTTATAATAGTAATGAATGAATCGTAAAATTATATGCATTTTCCTTGAATTACATGATAACAATGTGAGATTCGGGTGCTTTTACAAGCTTAGTTAAGTATGTAATAAAATAGAATTGGTACTTGAATTGAGCGTGCGTACTGAGTCTGGGTATATTCTTTTCTTACAGTAAAACTTTGATCGCGCAAAACTGCTTAAGGATCATAATTGTGACGCAACCAGATGAATAGTTTTTAGCGTTGATGGAAAAATCAAAGTTTTGCTTTAGAAAACTTTTGATCTAGACGAGTGATTAATGTTAAGGTTCGTCGAGAGAGATTTAATTTTTTTACGAGTCGAAAATACTTTAATATTTATGCAAACAACTGTGTTCATTTGAGATTGCTTATACAATTTATATTTTTCTGGACATTTTTTATGCCGGTTTCCATATTTGATTCAGATTTTATAATTTATAGTGTCCATAATCGGCACCCGTAATGCAGATGTTTTATGAAATCATATTCTTTTTAATAAGCCATCGAGTGGTTAATGACTAATAATTTCATTTTGTGGGAATTATTAATTTACACATAATTTGCTTTTCATCCTCCAATCAAGTTTGCATTTCTGTAAAAAAAATGATTGTGTACAATTAGTTCTCTCTGTTCTAATTGTAATTCAAAATGTTCAGTTCACCGAGAAGGAAGGTATAAATGAAATTATATTACAGTTATTTTTTCATTTTAATTTTCTTTTATCAGGAAATGGTTGCTTGCATAGACATACTACAAAGTACATCTATGGTTGCTTAGCATTGTAATTTATGTAGGTAGGTAGGTACTAGGCATGTATTATTTTTTTAATGAAAATTTTTAGGAAGGTACCTGCAGAAATATGAAAGGACATAAATTTTAATTGTCAAAAATGTGAATGTTGCGGCTTTTCAAACATGTGATTTTCTAAAGTAGGTACTGAATAGAATGCGTTCTCACCATGGTACGAGTATGACACATTTGTTTGGTCATTTTTTTAATTTCTTTCTTCTATTGGGGGATCTGTTGGGAGAAAGATGTTTTTCATCAAAACACCAACAATGCATTTTTTTCTAACATATATTAATATTTACTTTTCTTATTGTATACAATACTCATAAAAACTAGTACTAATTATTTTTACAAATGTTGCATTTTAAAATCGCATTTCATGTTGAATTAATTCTTTCGCTGTAAGAAATTTCAAATAAATATAAATGAATTCAGAATTTTACGTATACATAAAAAAAATTTAAGCTTTTTTTTGTTTTTGTATTTTATTGTTGAAAAATTGGAGTTTCAAAATATCTACACCAAAATTAATGGCTTGTGTGAGGTTTCAAACAGTGCACAGTGTGTGAAATTCTATTTGAAAACGTGTGAATCTAAATCAAAAGGTCACCAGGTACTGTATTCTGACTATGGTAGGCTCTCGATTATCCAGGGGTCACGGTAAAATAATCCAAGATGTTTGAACATTTCAAAATAATGTAACATTTATTTTATCGATTACATAATATATACAGGGTGTTTTTTTAGAGGCATAGAACTTAGAAATGAAATAAAACACAAAAATATGGTAATGGCTTTATAGGAAAGATGATTTTATGTCATTAGGGTTTAAATATAAAATGTTTTTTTAGAGGTTTGTTTTTCGAATTGGCAACACTTTTTCCAGCAAGTCAATCTGTGTTCAGTTTGGTATACCATTACCATATACATACTCACCATTACCATTTCACTATGAATAGACTTACACCAGAACAACTTAAGCTCGCGAATTGTGCAAATTTATTTCGAAAATCGCGGAACTGTAGTCATATGTAATCATGAATGGCATAAAATTATCCTTCCAATAAAGCCAATACATACCATGATTTTTATGTTTTTTTCAAGTTGTTTAAAAAAAACACCAAACTGATAATAGCATGTCATCAAACTGAAATCCTGTTCTACGACATTTTACAAATTATTATTTCGGGGCAGTCAGATTCAATGAAAAATGGAGCTTCAAAATATCAATTTATTCAAATATAAATTGTCTAGGCTTAAAATAATGCATATTTTTTTTACCCAGTCAGTTTTTTACAAGCCATCTCGAATAACTAAAAGTTTATGTACTGTACTTAACCGTCTCACATTACATGTAGATTTCTGTATCAGAAACAAGACAATAGTAGTAATGCTTTTTAAATTCCTGGGTGACTTGCGCCGTGGCGCTTAACAATTTCCACTTGATGCTGAGAATTCAAATCATTTAAAGATTGAAATAATTTAGTTTGGAGAGAAACGTATCCTGCGTGTTTTAACTACTTTATTATGCCAGAGTCCATCCTTTTGAGAGCTCTTAAACTAATTTTTTAAGTACTTTATACTTTCTCTGATATGTGCACATGATTAGGCAGAAATTTTTCAGGATTGTGTTTTGTCTTGTTGAAATCTTAAGGGGCTGCAATATATGTTATGTAATCTGTTTAATATTTAATACAATGAAGTAGAGATGAGATAAACTGTGATTGTTAATGTAAAGGTTGTTTTTTTTAGAGACAGAGAGCTTTAAATTGAAATAAAACACAGAAATATGTTTTTAATATCCATGAAACTGGCTTTATTTGACAGATAATTTTATGGCATTAATATTTGAATTGCATGTGAATATGAACGGCCATGTGGCCGCCATAGCTGGTGTGTACATAGCATAATCTGGAGGTCCAATTTTTACATATTCTTCGAAGCAAATCAGGCTGTATTTCGGCAATAATGAGTCGAATATTGGCTTCCAAGTGCTCAATTGTTTATGGTTTATCAGCGTAGACATGCGACTTTACATATTTCCAGGGAAAATAATTTAATGGCGTCAAATCAATCATGGCGAACAAGGTGGCCAATTAACAGGTCTATTTCGTAAAATTAGTCGTTTGTCAAATGTTTCTTTCAGTAAATTAATTGTATCACGCGCTGTACCATGTGGCGCCGTCCTGCTGAAACCGCATGCCTGCAACATTAATGCCTTCCAATTAAGGAACGAAAAAGTTAGTAATCATGTCTCTGTACCACTCACCGTTGTGGATTATAATCGCTCTGAATGCGGCAATTTTGTTTATTGACATAGCCATCATGTACTTCATCACCGAACACATTTATTTGGATTGTAAAAATTGGACCTACAGATTAAGCCGTGTACGCGCTAGCCACGCTAGTCACATGCCCAAAATCATATTCATAAATGAATGGCATAAAATTATCTGTCAAATAAAGCCAATTTCATGGTTATTAAAAACATTTTTCTGTATTTTATTTCTGTTTAAAGTTCTCCGGTTCTAAAAAGAACGCCATTTACGAGGGCGTATTCTATTGTAATGATGCAATCATAGACACCAGACCTCTAAATTTTACTACTACTAATTATAACAATATTTTTACATACTTACATATATTCTGAGAACACAATTACTAGATTTTCTCCACAGGCAGGTAATCATTAATTAAGATAAATTATAGGAAGTCTCACAGAGACTATTTATATTGGAAACACGTATGGAAGTCTTTATAGGGTGGCCACCGGGCTTATGACCTGTATGAGCTTGTTTAAGTGATAAATAAACAAAATATATTTAATTTTAATATTTTATAAATAGCTACATCTCTGGAGTATATATTCGATAATTAACCTTAATTAATGATTATCCCTCTGTGGACAAAATCATGTAATTATGTTTTCAGAACATACATGTATAAAATATTGTAAAAATATGTTTTGTCTATAAAAGGAGTTAAAAGATTGAAAATAATTTTTAGAGCTATTCTAATAATTCAGAAGAATATCATATTGTATATTAAAAAGAATATTCCATTTTAAGAATATGAGGCATCATTACTAGTGGCGAAAATCTATGTATACTATGTCATGAGAAGGAACATAGACGTCTCTAGCATAGTCCTTTAAATTTACAAAAAGTAAGAAAGAATAGAACATGTATACAACTTTCAATTTTTTTATAATGTGATGTTCTTACTGTGAAATAGTTGAATGTTGCATTGTGTAAAGTGATCACTTACGCCAACTCTTACAGGTCGTAAGCCCTGCGGCCATCCTATAAAGATTTTCATACACGTTTCCCATACAAATAGCTTCATCTCTGTGAGACTTCTATAATTTATTATTACTAATCATCATAATCATCATTACAATCATAATGCAGTCAAGATACATAACGTAAATCAAAATTTTGCTGTGGAAACATTTTTGAATCCGATAATCGTTAATTTATTAAGTGAGTATTTAAATATTTTGCATTTGTTACTGAGATAGTGTGGCTGGATTTGTTGCAAATTTCTCTCTTGAATTTTTAGTAAATTATACACCAATAAATAGGGAATCTCTATGGATACGTGTTATATGTAATTTTTTTATATTGTTGTGCCAAAAGATATATTAAAATTATTGAACTGTTATCATCTCTAGGATAAATATTGTACGAGTTTATAAACGGGTTTGCATACACTAATAATTATATTTTAATAAATTCTGCATATGTTATTATTAAACACTCGCTATGGTTAAATAAAAATTGATGAATAAATCTGTTGAAAATGTCAAAATTTGTACTTATTTATCGCCTTACACTCTGTTGATTTTCAAAAATTGTCATTTGTAAAAATTTTATGATGATTATGTGCATAAGATGTCTTATTACAAAACCTTATTACATATCCGATTTCACCTTGACAATAGCAAATAGATTGGGAGTTGTAGGGAATGGCTGAATTTAACTAGTAAAAAAAAAAAGAAGAAATAGCACAAGAATATGGTTTTGTTCATCACTCTTAGCAAACTATCAAAATCTGGCCCACCTACTTGAACATAAGGTCATTACAGATGTGTATTATACTGAACAGTAAAAATTGGAGTAAGTAAAGTTGATGTTTCTGTCTGTTCTCTATTCAGTTCACTATGATGTATAGTGATGGTGATACACTAATCGTTAAAAGGATGGTTAAGAAAATACATAGGGCAAGTGTTGAAGGAAACAGGAATAGAGGGCGTCCGCGAAAGATCTGGCATTATCAGATTCTACGAGTATTGGAGGATGGCCCTGTTTAAATCCTCAACAACCGTAGAGCATGCATGAGAAGATGTATGAATGTAGCCGAAGCAAGATAAGTGTGCCAAGATAGAGAAATATGGTGTTCCATCTTCTCTGCCTAGCCCTGTGGAGAAACGGCGTGATGGTTAGTTCTCAAAGTGAGGTGTATTCTGAGAGAGCATTCTCAACTTTTTTTAATAGATCAATGAATTGTTTTTACCAGAGCTAGAACACAGTCTGCCTAATTCCATGAGTATGAAGGAATTACTTGAGATGATTTCACATGTAAAAGAAAAAGGATGCATTTTCACCATGTATGACATAGGTCAAATGCATTTGAATTAATAATTTTTTTTGTTATTGGATTGCATTCTATTCTTCTTACCTTTTGTCATGCATGCAATCAACTTTTACTTGCATAGTGATGGTAGTATTTTACAGCATACCTAGTTTTGTTGGTGATCAATATATGTATATCGCCATAATCAGCGTTAAGTAAAAGAACATGTAATAAATATTTATATTTTCTCCATAGATATAAGCAGGTCCAGAGAGAATAAACCCTGGGCATGTGCCTAGGAGTTATTCTCTCTCAAAGGTTTCTACCTTTGTAAGATTTAGATAACATTCCATTAATTCTTACCAATGCCGATATTGTGCATAAAGGTTATCAATTGACATTATTAAATATAACATTTCTTTGCCCGATCAACACCATGAAAAGCCTTTTTGCCAGCACTACAAATCCAGCTTGCTATGATTTTAATCTATCCTTGATAATGAGTAGCAGAACATTGCTGATATAAGTGAGATAGTTAGATAGAGACAAATAAAATTTTGTGCTCGTTTTTAAATAAATAACGATGACCAACACCTCACTAAATGCAGAACTCAACATGGCCCAGACCGAGGGGAGTGGAGGCGGGTACTCCACATTTCCAGTGAACCATGATGATGTAATAATAAGTAAAGAGTAGCTTATTGGTCTTGTGGTTAAGACTCTCGCCTCATGATCCAAAGGTTGCGGTTTCGAATCTCTCCAGATCAGCAAGTTAGTCCTATTTTCATAGCACAAGCATTTACCTTAGTTTGAAAATAGTAAGAATATTTGTGACACGTGTTCGCATCTCTATTTAAAAAAAAGCAAGCTACGCAGGAAGAGAGGTATACTTAAGCATGCAGCAATGAATTGCATAGTGGACTGATTGTTGACACTGGAAAGATTTGTTGTCGTATTTTGCATTAATAGTACAAATATTTACTATTAGAGTAAACTTTTTATAACACTGAACTTCAGCTCTAGGGTGAGCGTTTGAAAAATAACAAATGTGCGTGTGCCCACTAATAATAATAAACCAACCAATTTTAACTGGTTATTTTCGGTACAGTTATTTGGGATTTGAATCTGATTGTTTCGATGATTGATAACTACAATATAATTGTTGTCTAGTACCGATGGTTGCCTGTCGAATTGCAAAAAATCGGTTGCCAATTATCGACACATTATCCAACAAAAATCTCAAACAATGGCTAGTGTATCACTTAAAATACCGTCACTAGTACCCATCGCAACAGTCAGTTGCAAACAGATTCGTGCCTTTAACCAACCCATTAAATATAGTAATACACTTTGTATTGTACATTATCGTATCAGTGTATTAAAAAGTGCAAAGTTATGAAAAACGGACTGTACTTCTGATCAAATAACCATCCCTAAATATGTGGGTCAACACTGCGCTGTTACCGCGCACATAGTGGCCTGACAAGTACATTTATACAGGCAATTTAAATACCATAACCCACCGGCGCGACATGTCACGTGCGGCGTGCTCCATCCTGTCGTGTACGTTTTTTCAAATGCCTACATTTTGTATTAAAGTTCTGAAAAAAACCAACTGCTGCGCGGGATGGGATAAAACCCAGTCACACAGATATGGCACCAAATATTCCACTATTTCTTCAATAAAGGCTTTATTTTAAAAAGGGAAATTGTCACAATTTCTCAGTATCTGAGTCATAGTTATTAATAATGAGAGATGATTATTGTGCCTATGATTGGTATTCGATTGTAAAGATGATTGGTAACTGACATTTAACTGGTGGAGGTTTATTTTTAAGTGTACCAAGGATTGTTTGCCAAATTACAAATGATCAGTTACCAATCATTGTTACCACACAAATATTAGCACCTCACAGTAAGATAGAATCACTGAAAATAAAGTTGCTAAAATATTATGGGCCGTAAGAGGATCTTTTTAAAAAAAATAAACTATTTCATCCATTATGAAATTGAGTCCAATTAATATTACAAAATATGAATCGCTCAGTTCCAAAGAACACCTCAAAACTTTATTTACAAACCTAAAAATTTCCTAACCCTGTCCAACATAGCAGATAATTGATGCAATGTAGTCATTTTAAGACCACTAATCTAAAAATAAAGAAGGCGAGGAATACTAAAAGACTCGGCAAAATCAAACATTGGAGAAGGGTAATGTTAGAAGCCTGAAGAAACAACTATTCTTCTTATGTACAGGCGTGGAAGAAACGAAAGATGCTTCAGGACAGGAATGTCAACAGACAATGATAGATGTAGATGATTCTGTCATTGTATATGTAACTGTTCAAGTCCACAATCCAAAACTATTATTCAAGATAGTTTCGGTTCCATTCGTATAGATGAACATGGAACTGTTAAATTTCACTGCCATGGCAGCTTATTATAACACATACAATAGTGGAAATTCAATTTGTTGAAAAAGAATGCAATGGTAGGAACATGCACAACAATTAAGGTTGAAACATACTACTAAAACGCAACGCCACGCCATGCATGTCAGTACTTATCATATATTTATAATTTCATATGGTCAGATACAAATAGACAACACGCCATGTGATGAAACACAACCCCACGCGGTAACATCCAGTCGATCCAGGTCGGCGTGTTGCTGGGAGAGGGGTACACACACCACTTGACGCATCACACGCAGTGTATTTCCCGTTAACACCACAGATCAATCTTTCGGGAACATTCTTGGTTTGTAGATATTTTTTTATTTAAAATGTCGGATGAGCAATTCATAGAATTTATGAAAAGGTACCCAGTGTTATATGATATGAATTCAGGCCAATACCGTGATCAAAGTATTAGAAATAATTCTTGGGAGGAATTTTTTTTATTCAACTGTTTCCTAAAATCTGCAATAAATCTTTTTCAAAATCTTCATCCAGCTCATCTTTAAATAGTAAATCCATGGCCACGTCAACACACTTCCGTCCTTCTATGATACTAGCAAAGCGTTGTAGCATCACGTGGCGTGTTGTATATGTGCACGACTAGCATCAAGTGTCGACACGATACGTTGCGTTTTAGTAGTATGTTTCAACCTTTATACTTGTTTGACGTACATTTTTATCTCATCTTTCTCTACAGCAATGAAACATGGGACTGAAAGAATGCAGAAGAATGTTAATGTTCTATTGGCTATTCATTTCATGGAGAAACAAAACTAATTTTTACCATCTATAGCACAACTGAGTATTCTCATATACTTTGGCATATCACAAAGCATAAAAAGATTGATGGTTCAAGTTTGAAAGAGTCCAAGGCTCGCTAGACGTAAATATAATGTAACCATTGTGAGGAAGCTTAAAAAATTAAATAATATCCACTGAAGTGTCGACAGCTTAAGACGTGATGAAGAATTCTGCAATAAAACCAAGATGATATAAGCGCATCTCGTAGCCGTGTTTAATATGGTCATGTTTTAAAATTTGTCTCTATTAACAGTTGAAAAATAATGATAAAGCACGTTGGACGAACTTGCACTGAATTATAAATTCTATTTGTAAACTAAAAGTGAAAAAACATTCCCAAAATATCAAACATAATTATATTGAAGTCAGGATCAGTTTGTTAACAAATTAAATGCTGTGAAAGAAGCTTAACACTGTTAAAATGTTAATAACTGCATTCCTTGAAATCAGTCCAATAGTTTATCACATCACTGAAGTAATTTGTTATGAAAAGTTTTAGATAAACTGACAGATAATTTCTCTTTATCTTAAAACTGAGCTTAAATGGCTCTAATCAAAATAGTATTCAATTCAACTTGTAGGCAATGTCACATGGGCGCAATGTGCACAAGAACTAGTTGAGTGTCAACAACCAACAATAAAAAGGAAAAAAAAGCATTAATTTTAGCTGTAAACCAAAGTAAATATAGGTTCCTTCAATAAAAGAAAAAAACTATTAAGTTAATTAGCTAGTGATATATATATAGAAATAATAGAAAGACAAGACTTACAGTGTGAACACTTTTATTATCTGGTAAAAATACATATGTTTAACGGTTAGACTTGGCCACTCTCTCGAGCTCATCCTTTTTCTTGATAGCGTAGGAGTTGGAGGAGCCCTTCTCTGCGTTGATGAGCTCGTCGGCCAAGCACTCAGCGATGGTCTTAATATTCCTGAAGGCAGCCTCCCGGGAGCCTGTGCACAGCAGCCAGATAGCCTGGTTCACCCTGCGGAGCGGAGACACGTCCACGGCCTGACGCCTGACGGTACCGGCCCTACCGATACGGGTAGAGTCTTCCCGGGGTCCGGAGTTGATGATGGCAGTCACCAAAACTTGCAGCGGGTTCATTCCTGTTAGCAAATGGATGATCTCGAAAGCGTGTTTCACGATCCTCACAGCCATCAGTTTCTTTCCGTTGTTCCTCCCGTGCATCATCAGGGAGTTTGTGAGACGTTCCACAATCGGACATTGCGCCTTCCTGAATCTCTTTTGGGCATACCGCCCGGCCGAATGAGGAAGATATTTGGCGTGTTTGTCCTTCACTGCGATGTAATCTTGCAACGACATGTCGGAAACTTCGACTCCATCGCAACTCCATCTGCCAAAAAGTTTGATCTCTGGCAGCTCGGCGGGTTGAGCGGTTGTCACGGCTTCGCCCGCGACCTCCTCCACTTCATTCCAGTTTTCCAGGTCCGTCATGGCGAATCGTATCTAAAATAGTTGTATCACATTAGAAAAATGTCCGACGAATCCTTATTAACGTGTTCCGGCCGAAAAACTTCACAAATAACGTAAATACTCACATGTCAAAGCGTAAACCACGCTGAATATCCACGCTGACGGGAGGTTAGTTAAAAAGAAAGCACGTTTCCGTGCGACACGAATAGGAAACACAAAATTTATTGCCAGTGAAATAATTCATTTTTATCCGGCCAGTCAACGTTTTTGATACCTACCTGAATCAAAATAACGAATTTTATAAATAATTATTTCTTCACATTTAACATGTAAAAAAATAATTATGTATTTACAAATTCGTTTTTAAATATTTATATAAATTTTAAATTTAATTGTAATAGGTAGGAATATTTAGATTAGTTACCTATTAAAATTAAATTAAAAAATAGTATGACAATACGATCAAAAATTTAATTTTCGTATATTCTGATTGAAAATGCGAAAAATGGAGGATCGTGTACTCATGTACGCGTAGTAGAAGTTATACTTCTTTGGCGTGATTGTGATAATTAATATTTACGTATTGTTTAAAAATGTATATTGATATCACAATACGATGTCTATGAGGATGATAAATATAATTGATAACAGTTTAATGTAGATAAGTTATTAATATTTATTTGAATGGTACAAATGAAACAATTGGTTTGTAAAAGCTAAGATAACACATAAATGTTTTCGAATCGACGTCTCACGACATATTATGCGATGAATCAAAAAACGTGTGCATTAAAAAAAGTCTAAATGCCTATCCGCTTTTATGTTTTATCAATTTTCGGTTCCGTATTCAAAAGTTTCGAAACCATACAATTTTGATAGCCGCATTATTGTATTTGTTAAAATATTGATAGTAACATAAACATATAAAATCGTAATTAAATTAAAAAATCTAATTTTCAATTCAATAACCAATCATTTGTCAGCTTTTGAATTGCATCTCCGTGATTGGTACTTGATTCAAGATGATTGACAATAAATTATTTACATTACTGGAACCATAGACGTACTATAAATATAGGCTAGTTACAAAACAAAATATCTGATATAGACGTACCACTATAACTTGGCGTGCGAGGGAGGGCGTCCCTGTTGCGTAACAGAAGTTGTCAGGGTGTAAATTTATTACACAATACATAATGTCCGGTGACTGGTGTCGTATTAAATACAGAAATTTGGTCAGGCAGCACTAAAGAAACCATGCAGTAATGGCGGCCGTTCTATCTGTCAAACTGTCAGACGGCAATATCGGTCCATTATTCGCTTTTTCAGCTTCGCAAAACTTTAATACTTCATTGGCAATTGTTCTTGCACCATCCTGGACTGTTAAGGATGTTTTGGACATAATAATTCAGTGTATATTGGTAATCAAGATGACACAGTTCCCGACCAAATACAAAATTGAACTAAATTTCAGGGCGAGGGGTTACCGCCGGGTGCGGGCGGGGCGGGTTTTAGTTCCAAATTCGCCGCACGCCAAGTTACGTTGGGCAAGCAATACACAGGACGACCACACGAATTACTGTGAAGGGCTAGGGTGTCCGAAATGTATACATTTTCGCGCGATATATATATATATATATAAAATATTAATACAATGCACAACCCTGTTTTTTGTATCTCTTTTACACATATGCTGCGCTTTAAGAAAGAAAGAGAAAAGACCATTGAATAAATACCGCAATTCGCTATAACTTCATGTGCATTTCGTGTATCACGGTATGTTTTATTGTCCTTTCTTATACATGGTTACGAAAATAACTTTCTGATTGATAGATTTAGAACGTAATAGAAGACAGCAGAGACTAGATGTCTCTGATTTGTTTTTAATGACTAGTCTTTATTTATATTCGTCTATGACTGGAACACTAATTTCAAGTGAATAAAATTTTGAAAATTTAATGGAAGCACACGCATTTTGAGGTCTCATATTCCTGCTACTCACATTTCTGCTACAATACACACACTGCGCATGCGCAACTTACGTTACAATAAAAAAATTATTCGTCTCAATGCGCCAAAAGAAGATAACTTCGGTAGAGCACTATCTGCTAACAAACCAATTTAGGAATTTGACACGTTAGCGACGATTTTTTAAAATTGTATTAAGGTAGACGTAATCGATATATAAAAATTCAGCCTGCATATGTTTGTATTCGCAAAACTCGAACAGTAGTCAGTCGATTGACTTGAAATTTTGACACAACGTTGCATTCAAATACGCGCGTGTTTTCATCAAATGTCTTAGCAAGAATATATACTGTACATTCGAACAACGCCGAACGCTTTTACTTATGGTTGCTTCTGATTACCATTCGCGGTTCAACATCTATACCTATAAAACTCAATATCTGTCTGTCTGTTCTCTATAAAAATCTACACCGTTTAATCGATCTGATCTAAATTTTGCATACTTATTCTTTAGGAACCGTGGGTAAAAAAGGTGAAAATTTTCCCCTCCCCCTTGACCCCACCTTCTCCCCCTGATATATTTTTTATAAAAATCGCTACATCGTTAGGCCGAATTGAGCCAAATTTTCATACTTTTTATTAAGACTCAGCGAAAAACATGGGCCATATTTTCCCGTCACCTTTGATCCAACCTCTTCCTCTGGTATATTCTCTGTACAAATCCATACCGTTTGACGGATTTGACCCAAATTTTGCATAATTTTTTTAAGGGCCCAACAGAAGACATGGGCTATCTTTTATCCTTCTACCTCTTTACATTATCCCCTCCCCCAATATATTTTCTCTACAAATCTACACTGTTTGACCGATCTAACCCAAATTTTGCAAACTTATTGTTTAGGACTCGACGGGTAACATAGACGACATTTACCCCCTATCCCTCCCCATGATATATTTTCGGTGCAAATTTGTACCGTTCGACCGATCTGATCCAAATTTTGTATGATTATTCTTTAGGACCTGGCAGAAAACATAAGCCACATTTCCTCCCTGTACACCTGTCACAGCCTAGAGTAAATTGAATCATTGTTTTTATGAGAGGCTTTGCAAATCAATGGGACCTTTGTTTACTTCCCGCAAACTTATTTTTAATTTAAAGCTTAACCCGTGCAATACCGGGTACGAACAGTTAGTATTATCTTTTAAATTTTATAATAAACAGCAAAGAAATGAACAACATCGTATCAAAGTTTTAATGTGATCAAAGATAAAGTATAATTTTAAAAATGTAGGAAATTATCAATGGCGGAAGTGCAGAGCTGGCAGCACCGTTGCAACGTCATATTGACAGTTCGGTATACAAATTATTTGTGGTTTGGAGTAGAAAAGTTGATGCATCTTCAGTGTATCAATATTTAGAGAAATCGTCGAGATGTTTGACAGAAGTTAATACGAACGCAAATATCACTGTTAAATTGTGTCGATAATCGCAAGTAAGATTCATGTGTTTTGGATGTTCAAGAAAGCACTAAGATAACATGATTCACAGCTTATTCATAATAAATTCTTCGGGGTAAGTCTATTTCATTCAACATATGAATTGCATCCATGTCATTTTTCTATTTTGAGAAAAATATATGTTTTTATTTGTACGAGATTTTTTATGAGATTTAGATTATTCAAATTTGGTTTAAGTTAATTCAATTGTAATACTTATTTTATAATGCGATTTTCTTCTCCAATATGTTTGTAATAATAAACAATTTTCTTGTAGGTAATTTCTAGCCCAATTCTTGATGTAATTCAATGAATGTGTCAAATTTGTAATCATAAATTATTATTAATTTGTTATTGTTTCAGAGATGTATTTCTGGAAAAACATTGGAGGAGTGTAATATCGCGTTCAGTATGTGATTATTTTCTTGAAGCCCAAAGGGCAAATCCCAATGTGAGTGAACCGTTTCATTATTTCTTGTGACCTTACTGATTATGATTAATTTTAAAGAAAATTACTGATTGTAATTTAACATAATAAATATAATATTTAAAAGCCCTTTTTTCTACATATGTATTGTAATCCAAATAAAAACAATATAAAATGATAATTAAATCAAATATGCCTACTCCATATAAAATTGTACGTGTTGCCATATCTAATTAATTACTATTTATTTTATGTATATTTTTCATATTTGGCAGCCATTTTGAAAATATTATCATAAAAAATCAAATATACAGTTGTATTCATTTCAGATTGATTGAATTTTAATGTGCCTGTTAAATGTTTCAGCTCGATAAATTATTAAGGAATGTATGTTTTAACGTAGAATATGTTTTTGTAGGCTTCTGCATTAAATATATAACCCTTTAAAACAAAATTTTATGGAATAATCAATACCCAAAGAAAATAATAAACAAAAGCATATCAATTATATTTTTCATAAAAGAAAGGAACATAAACTGAACTAAAATTCAAACATTGTTTGAAGGGACCAAAACAAAATACAATGATAGGTATACAAGGTGGAGCAAGGGCAAATGAAGAAAATATATTCTATGCAAGGATTAAAAAACAATTGCGAACTGTGGTTCTTTTCTGTGAAACAAAATTATGCTCGACTGTCCACCAGCTAATATACCACATAATCGTTGCCTGCGCCAAATGAATCCTCGGCATATTGTTAAATAACAATATATCCAAGCTGTCCAACATAAATAGCAAGCATGTTTATTCCAACTGCAATTAAATTATTTTGTGTTTTGAAATTGAAGAAATAATTTAATCGAGTTTGCTAAGATAATAATGTTTCCAGGACGTACCTCCGGTGATAGCTGCACCTCACCACTACCTCCTCTCTATCCAGCGCGGTGGTGTCAGCCTGGTTGCTGTCTGTAAGCAGGAAGTCCAGCCATTATTTGTTATAGAGTTTCTACACAGAGTTGTCGATACATTCCAGGTTGATATTATTATTATTATTATTATTATTATTATTATTGATAATGGGCAGGCAGCTTAAGCTGATAGGCCCATATCACTGTCTCTCATTTGAATATCCAGCCTATTCTTAAATTGGTTGACACTGGCTGCAGACACAACATCCTCGGGCAAACTGTTCCACATATTGACCACTCTATTGCTTAATGCATGCTTTCTTGGGTTACACGAGAACCGAGACTTGTTCAACTTCAGGTGATGTCCTCGAAGGCCCACATTAGTGTTAAATGCAAACATATCTGTCATATTAGGAATATTGTAGTAGCCCGATAGAATCTTGAATGTCTCGATGAGGTCACCTCTTGCTCGTCGCTCCTGAAGAGTGGGCAGTTTCAATACTCTCAGCCTTTCCGCATATTCCAGGTTTTTAAGACCCAAGGGCAATTTTGTGGCTCGTCTCTGAACATTTTCCAGTAAAACTATATCTTTAACAAAATATGGATTCCAGATCTGAGAGGCATATTCGAGGAGAGGCCTCACATACGTCTTATAAATAGTTGTGAATAGTGGTACTGTCAGATGTTGGAATGATCTTCTCACTAAATACAAAATAGAGTTAGCCTTCTTAACCACACTCGCTATGTGCTCACACCATTTAAAGTCCTTGGTAATAGTAACACCCAGATCCTTCTGCGAGACCACTGACTTAATCAGGCTTTCGTTTAAGGTATACTCAATATTTGGGTTATTCTTGCCGACATGGAGAACACAACATTTGTCAACATTAAGACATATGAGCCACTGCTTTGTCCACTCCGATAATTGATTTAAGTCTCTCTGTAACACCTCATGGTCAGTAAGGGGGTTACCGAAATATTTTGTGTCATCAGCAAAGAAACTCATAGTGGACTGGACAGCAGCACGAAGATCCAAAATGTATAAAATAAAGAGAATTGGTCCCAGCACACTCCCCTGTGGAACTCCACTTAAAACTACTTGCGGTGCAGATAGAGAGTCACCCACTCGGACAGCAAAGGAGCGCTCAGTCAAAAAGCTCTTAATCCATTGAAGTAGTGAACCACGGATTCCTAGATGTTCTAACTTAGCGATTAATCTATTAAGTGGGACTCTGTCAAAAGCCTTTTCAAAATCAAGATAAAATATGTCTATAGGTTCATGGCTATCAAAACTAGTGGACCACCTTTCTAGACATGTGAGAAGATTAGTCACAGTGGAACGTCCAGGCACAAATCCGTGCTGATCCAAATCTACAATGCCGTTGTCTTCCATAAATCTTCGTAAGTCCTCAGCGATAATTCTCTCCATTACCTTACACAGAACTGATGTTAAGCTTATAGGTCTGTAGTTGGCTGGATTCAATTTGTCTCCCTTCTTATAAATGGGAGTTACTATTGCCCTCTTCCAATCCGCGGGTAGTTTTCCTTCATCAAGAGATTTTTGCATTATGGGGGCAATAATGGCGCTCAAGGGGCCAGCACAACGCTTCAGTACAACAGAAGGAATATTATCAGGACCAGGAGCTGCATCCTCCTTCGATCATTCGCATCATTCGGATTTTTTTATTTTTATTTTTTTATTATTTTTGTATTTTATTTTATTTTTATTTAAAATATAACAGAAACCTAAAAGGTTAATGGATAACATTTTTACATGATTCAATATAGGAATATAATAATAATATAATTTAGATACAAAGTCCTTTTTTATAGTTGGCCGAGTTTTAACATTTTTGTCACATCTATTTTGAATTTGTCAGTGGTCAGTTGTTTGGTCTGTTGTGGCAGGTCGTTGTATAGTTTTAATCTGTTGCAAATTAGTCGGGATTGCCCTGTTTTTGTTTTGGCTTGTGTTATGTGATAGTTTTAAGCCATTCTAGTGTTGTGTTGGTGTTTTTCGTGTATTTTGTGTAATTTTATGTCTTCGTCTTGTATTTCGCCAATTGCTAGTCTGTGAATGATTTGAAGTGTTTCGATTTTTGTAATGCTTTTGATGTTTAATTGTTGTGTTATACGGAATACAGTTTCAGTTTGTGTCCAGTATTTCTATCTATCTCAATTATTATATCTAATTCATTACAATTGTAATTATAATGCGAAATACAATTATTGTAATTGCCAAACAATATTAATGTCTTTAATGCTAGACTGCTATTGTGGCTGCGATGATATATATCATCGCAGTCATATTCAGTTGTAATGATGTTTAGTAATATGGGTTTTTCTAGTGTGGATGGCTACTAACAAGTAACCACCCATACACTAAACTGAGATTATTTAGGATTATTCGTTCCTGCGCAGCGGAAGAATTGTGTAGGAAAGGAATACACTTGTAAAATACTGCTGTATTTCTTGTCCACAAATAATGATTACAAAGATTGTTGGAAAAAGTTGATATATTTTACACGTGGTTTAATTACCTCTATAATAATTAATATCTCTACAATTAATAATTTTTTGTCAAATCTCGCAATCACAATTAAAATAACAATTTAGCTTGTCGCTAAATACAACTCGATTGTACCAATTTGTATTTGGACGAACATAGTACATACGTACACTGCATAAGAAAATCAAGTGTGCAGACTCTACACTCTATCCTGGCGCCTCTCAATAAATTAATATTAAAAATCTCCCATCAGTGAACCGAACCCCGGTCTCCCTGTATGATGGATGGGGATGCTTACCGCTACATGTGACAGTACGAATTAAAAAAAAAAATTAGGGTTGTTAAGAATTATTAAAACAATCTCATACATGTGACTAACAGATTCAATAATTTTTGGTTTAATTTTATATGTAAGTCGATAGAATATTGAGTGTGATTCCGAAGTCTTTTGCTATTTACGATTTCTTTTTTTGTTCTGTTTCAACTTCTTGATTAACTGCTACTTTCTTGGCTTTAGTCAATGTTTTGTATTGAACATGCCTTTTACAGGTACGTACACAATAAATTTCGTGAAACTGTTGAAGAGATATTTCATTCAAAACACGTCCTCCCGAAATAGAGCCTAATATAAGAAATGAGCATTATCTCTTCTTCATTGTGTGCTAAATGCTGAGCGTAGCGATCCCGGAAATGTCAGAAATTGGTCCACAGTATGTTCCCTTATCTCCCAGTCTTGTACCATGTTGATGGCGGTGTTTAAAGAGGACCCCATTATCTCCTTTATTTGGTCTGTCCATCTTATAGGAGAGCATTCCATAGCTCGTTTTCACTCTATTGTTCCTATGAGCTTTTCAAGACCCACGAATTGTAAATTTTACTCCAAAGTCTATTAGGGGAGTAGAAAAGAACAGGCTTAGCATGTAATTGGTATCAATACTAGGCCTTCAAAAATCTTTTTGATATCAAAACGGTTTTGGAGATGTCCAGTGTCAGTTTTACAAGATAAAAATTATGAAATTTCTAATAAAACTTTCATGACAAATTTTACTGGGGGACCCATTGACTCAAAACATTACTTTACATTACTACATTAAAAGCAAAATGCAAATGTGGGGTTTTTGTGTTAATTAATTAATTAAATGATTGTTTTTTTTTTCCAGGATTATTTTTCAGAATGCACAGAAAGCATAATCAAGGAGAACTATGTTATTGTATACGAGGTAAAAAAATTGCTAAAAAAGATTAAATGAATGTTGAAAAATATTTTTAAAATCATATTATATCAACAATTACTAAGCAGAAAATCCCACCTTACGTATAATCTGAATGAATGATTTCATTAGCGAATTTTTGTCATTGTCATGAACAGCGAAAAACTATTTATGAAAAATATTAATTTATAAAAATAATTTCTTATGTTGTTATAGCTATTGCTGTTATATTTTACGGATATAAAATTAAAATGATGGTGTTCTAGCTTCTGGATGAGATGTTGGACAATGGCTTCCCGCTGGCTACAGAAAGTAACATCCTAAAGGAGCTCATCAAACCGCCAAATATTCTAAGAACAATCACAAACTCAATTACTGGGAAATCAAAGTAAGTACAGCGCAAGAGCGGATCCAGCTTTGGCGCCAGGGGGAGGTCACATAGTCGTGGTCAAGTCATAAAAAGTTATAATTTAGGGCTGGGTCCAGGTCCACCTAGGTCCTGGACCCAGCCCAGGGGGGTCATGACCCCCATGACCCCCCCTAGATCCGCCCTTGGTACAGCGTGGTTATATTTTATATAAGGATTGCCTTCTTAAGTACATTTTTTATTTTGACAATGATTTCTGATGTCTTAGATGCATCCTCCAATTTTTGGACACATTTTCTGTAAGTAAATTCATAACATTGAGATGCTGGTGGTGAATGGAAGGGTGAAAGATCAGAAAGGAAGAGGTCGATCTCGCAATTTGATGGAATGATCAATTCAAAGTCGCTGTTACCTGTATGTATTAATATAATAGCTATCTGAATGAGGAGAATTGACAAGAAAATCTGAGGGTCTCAAGAATCAGCTAAAGATCACACCACCATGAGCGGAGTTTAAACAAACTAGGGTTTTCGGTTTAGATTTTTGCTCCACCCCAAACAATTATTACATATTCAATAAATCATTGACAGATTGTGTTGTACATCAGATTTAGGTGATTAATGTCAAGAGTTCTTGTATAGAAAATGAAGTATGCAATTCTTTTAACTATGTCAGCAATTAATTACACTTGTGCCTTTCATCTTAGGTAGCATCTTTTGTGAGGGCTAGATATTTGATTTCATTAGTGCACTCAATGTACACTATTGCAAAATTTAAATTAATAATGGGGTTTATGGTTTTCAATTCAGTTTGCAAACACCAGAATGCCAGAAATCTCATCTGATGATAAATAAATCACTTAATCCTATTCAGGCTTCATATTTGAGCATCATTTAGTTGTATTTATGGACATAATTCAATTTATCATACTTTTGACTTTGACTTTTGACTTATTTTCTTTAATTACATTTGTTAAATGTTATTTTAATGAGAATTATGTTAAAATATCAATTCTCCTACAACCTATAAATAAATAATAATAAAGAAACTCGTATTGTTTAGACAAAACTAACTCATAATGATTATTTGATTTCAATTCCTGACCAGTCGGCTACTACATCAGCGCTTAATTGATTTATTTAAATTTTATCTGTATTTTAGTTTGTCCGGAATCCTACCCTCGGGTCAGCTCTCCAACGTTCCCTGGAGAAGGACTGGCGTTAAGTACACCAGTAATGAGGCATACTTCGACGTCATCGAAGAGGTGGACGCCATTATTGACAAGAGCGGTGCTACAGTCTTTGCTGAGATACAAGGCTATGTAAGTTTATCATTTGCTTACTTCTTATTTTACAATGTTTCGGCAGACCTCATTCATCCACCATGCGGAGGCAGTTAGTTTATGAAATTTTTTGACATTGTTACATGTATTTTGACGATATATTACTTAGCAGTTGTTCTACCATAAACAAAATTCCGCAATATTTGGTTACACTTAGGACCGTTGCATGATACACAATAGATCCCTTTCACCTTGGAAAGCATGCACTCAACACTTGCGTGGTGATTTTATATCTCATATGATTTATTATATAATTTATAATTCATTATTTTCTTCATTTTTTCAAATTTTCATAAAAAGTGTATTCTGTTATTTTTCTAATTATCATATAATATTTTTACTTCATACTTTAATATCACATTAGGACTATCCATTATACATATTTATTAATGACTTGTTGATAATCATTGACTACAGAGTATACTAACAAAAATAAATTAAACCTCTTCTTTAGGCGTGGGGACTGGGACGTAGCGGAAGTGTGTCCCTACTCGTGTATATTTAAAATACATTTATAATGCACTTAAAATATTTATTCTTGCATAATTAAATACCCTAGTTAGCGAAACATATTTTTTACGATAGTAGTTTATTTAATTTAAAAAATATTTCATTTCACACCTAGTTTCTTCAAGTAAAAACTTCTTTTTGTAATAAAGCGCGACTTATTTACTGGGACATATTAATTTTTAAATAATTCTCGCAGTAATTTTTTTCAATCACTCCACTATATATTTTGTGAGTTTGACTATTATGTACACACTTTAAAATTATGAAGAAAGACCTGAAATTCCAGATCGACTGCTGCATCAAGCTGAGTGGAATGCCTGATCTGACCCTGTCCTTCATGAATCCTCGACTCTTCGATGATGTTTCATTCCACCCTTGCGTCAGATTTAAAAGGTGGAAGGTGAGTACTAATTAACCATCATGCCGTTTCCCAGAGGGGTAGGCAGAGAAGATAGAATGCCACACTCTTTTGTCCTGGCACACTACTTTTGCTTCATCCACTTTCATACATTTTCTTATGCAAGCTCTTTGGTTGTTGATGTTTCTAACAGAGCCATCCTCCAATTCCATTTATCTGGTCACCCTCTATTTCTGGTGCCTTTAAAACTCGACTCATAAATTTTCTTTACCATCCTTTCCTCACTCGTCCGTTCCACATGGCCAAACCATCTCAGCGATCCTTTTATCTATTACATCTATTACACTACAGCCAGCAATTACTTTCACATCTAATTTGTTCATTCTCTACTCTATCGTACAAAGATTTTCCACACATACGTCTAAGCGTGAGTACTGGTTGACTATATAGTACATGAGATACAAATGCTTTTATTATTTTGATATATCGATGGAATCGGCGTTAACTTTGTAGAGATTATTCATGATGATAAATCATATTTTTAAGAGTGACTGAACTTCCCATTGGTAGGTGAATTATTAAACTAACTACATTCAAATATAGAAAATATGGCTTAGGTGGAAAATCCCATAATTAATTAGGTACTGATCTTATTAGATTAAAAGAGCATTATCATTGTCAAACTAGTTATAACTTTTCTGAATTCGTAAACTACATCATGGATAATAACTATCCATTTCATTTCATTCATTCATATGCCATTAAACTTTGTGCATAAAGGTAATCAAATGAATCATTTTGAAAGTTTAGAAATAAAAAGGAATTTGAGCTCTGGTATTAATTTTCTGAACAATAAACCAGTAACTCCTTTTGTCAGTACCTAATTTACTACAGGTATTTCCACCTAAGCCATCTTTTCTATAATTGAGTGAGTGTAGTTAGTTTAATACTTTACCTGTCGATGAGAGGTTCTGTAATTTTGGAAAATCGAGTAGTATATAATATCGAGGGTAGAAAGCCAAGAGGGCGTTAGAGATTATTTCTAATTTTACAGGAGAACAAAAGAAAGTTCTGTCATTCTGATTTTGTCAATGTTTATTTTATTATTAAACAATTTCCATATTTGTTAATCCAAAACACATGAAAATCGGTTAATAATAAAATAAATATTGTTAAAATCTGATAGACAAAACATTATTTTGCTCTTCTGTACAGTTCAAAATAATCACTAACGAAATAACACTAGCCTTTTGGCTTTCTAACCTCGATATATAATTAAACTCAAGTAGGAGTAAACATTGTTTTATTCCATCCATTTTGTTTCAAATCTTTCAATACAACCAACTTACAATATGGTTAGTACCTCCTTCCCAAAAATTTAAACTACATACATAAATCTCATAAAAATGCATGAATAAACAGTGACCGTAGTGACTACTTATTTCATTTCGGACCCATAATTCTCAAACGTATGTTTTGATATCTTATACCAATTTACATGTTCGAAAATTAAAATTTATTGTAATTATAATTCTGCTTATTTATTCATGACTCTTATTACAGATTAGAAAAATGAGCTTTTGTAATATTTCCAGTCTGAACGCATCCTGTCGTTCATCCCCCCCGACGGCAACTTCAGACTGTTGTCTTATCACATATCCTCGCAGAGCGTGGTGGGCATCCCCATCTACTTGCGGCACAGTCTCACTCTAAGGGCAGCCGGAGACCAGGGTAAACTGGACATCACTGTGGGGCCTAAGCAGACCCTTGGACGAACCCTCGAAGGTAGAACTTGAATAAATAAACATAATATCTATTATACTAGGTGTACCACAAGGATCATATTTATGTATTTTATCTAGTGATGCAACGAATACTCGTATTCGTATTCGGTAGGTATTTACCGAATATCCGTGTTCGCCGAATATCATCATGAATTTATTTATAAAGAAACGCAACACAAATTACGGTTTGGCTGTGCACCGCGTGTCCAAATACACCTACGCACTCTATTATCGGGGATTCCCCTAACATTGAATGAATGGATTTGTTGAGTTCTCAAGTTGTCAATTGTTATTTATTTCACAGCATAACATGAGTTCTTTCATCTAGCTTCTTTGGGTTATTAATAAAGTTAGGTGCTCATTTCATGTAGTTTTTGTTTTTTAATAATGATTGTTCGTTCCATTTTATTTCCGTTGTGTGTAAAAGTGTTAACTCTTATAAAATAATTTCAAATTAAAACTAATAACATGACCTCTCGTAAGCGTGAAAAAGTTATATTTATTTCCGACCGCTGGGAATGTACAAACTGATAAAAGAAATGTTGTGCTTTTTAAACAAAAATTTGCCGGTGGTAATTTTAATTATTAAATCTCTTAGTAAAAAAAGAACATTGGTGTATTATTTATTACCTTGTTGAATTATTCGTATTCTTATTCGCCGAATAGTAGGCTCGATATTCGTATTCGTAAAAGTAGTATTCGTTGCATCACTAATTTTATCATCAGATACTAAGTTTTCAAAAATATTTACAGTTTCTTGTATTTTTTGTGTGAAGGTGTTATAAATTTACTATCTACCTAAATGTAATCAAGCACCATTATAAGTGTATTATCCAAGCCTATTGAGTTATCAAGCTTTTGTCTTTTTATTTGCAGGTGTTTTCCTCGAGATCGCCATGCCAAAGTGTGTTTTGAACTGCTCTCTGATCACCAACCAGGGAAAATATTCCTTTGACCCGGTCACCAAAGTTTTGCAGTGGGAGATTGGCAGAATAGACGTAACCAAACTTCCCAATATAAGAGGATCTGTAAGTATTATTAGAAGTTTTGAAAAATATGTAAATTTTTCTGTTTTTGCGTGTATAAATTCTTTTTTCTACCATGATAGCATTAGATAAATATTAGGTACAGAGTTTTAATGTGTGGACAGTCAATATTTGAGTCTAGTTGTTGAGGAAACCTCTGAGACAGTGGTTTGGCCAGTCTGCTGTAGAGCTATTCCGGGCTGCAGTAAATAAAGTTCTCATAGCCAACATGATAGCCAGCATCTGTTGGAGGGATAGGACACAAAATTAAGAAGTTAAGGATTTATTTTTATTTTAGTACATTTATTGTAAAGAGATTCATAATGCTTTGTCAATTTGTTAAATACATACCCAAGTAAATTTTTTTTGACATTTCAATGTTAAAAAAATATTTAGGGATGGCGTGCTGGGCAAATAGAATGAAAGACTGTTCGTGGTTGTTTGTTTGTTTGTTGCTCACTGGAGATAAGCTCCGGGAGCAAGTGAAGATGTACAATTAAAATAACTCAATAAGGCTTAGACGTGCAGAGCGGAAGGTTCGCCCGGTAAGATGGCAGAGTTCCAACTCGATGGTGAGGGCTCGATAATTTTCCTCTTCGTGGTCCAGCTCATATACATACCTCCTCTACGGCAGTTCCAATAGGTCGCTGATGATGCATTATTTGCAGTTTTGTGTACTCTTGGGTGTATGCATTATCAGTTTACCTACTTGTTGGACTGGCAATATTGCCATAACAAATAACACTGTTTGACCCATATACCTGAATGCATGTCTTGATAGTTTTGTCGATCAGACACAGAATTGGGTCAAGTATGCACAACAATGAAATTGTGTTGCTTCAGTGTAAATCATGTCATTACAAATATAATTTGATGTTTTGGGTTATCTGATCTGGTAATACATAGATTACATTATATTGTATATTTTGTTGGTTCAGCTGAACTTACTGTCTGCTCACATGACAGAATAATCCTGAATTCACTTTTACTTTAATTTTACCAAGAATCTTGTCGGGTTAGCTGGTAGCCGTACCAGGCAATAAAACAAAGACACGACAATGGATAAGTTCTATTAAGACAAAGTATCATTACTGAATTTTTAATTTCTGTAGGATCAACAAGTTTTTGACTTGAGCCACAGACCAATTATTTATTATATTCCCATATATTATTTTTACTGTCTATGCTTTGATTTACGATTTTTATTTTATCCTGACAAAGGTCATTGGCCCTGAAAATTTTTGATATTTTCAATATATAAGTGGTGAAAACAAAGTATAATTTTATTAATTATACTAATAATGTCACCACAAAATCATTTTGATCTTTTTGAAGAAGATATTAAAATGTTGTTACGGATTTATTAATTTCTGCAATAGGTGGCGGTAGTGTCAGGCGCCGACACCAGTAACTGCAACCCGACCATCAACGTACATTTCAACATACAGCAGTTGGCGGTGAGTGGTCTGCGCGTGAATCGTCTGGACATGTACGGGGAGAAATACAAACCCTTTAAGGGCGTCAAGTACGTCACCAAGGCGGGAAAACTCCATTTTAGAATGTAATCTAGTAATAAATACATATAAATATCTATTATTATATAATAAAAATGATCAATATAAGAACAACAAAGGTGTTGATTATTTTAAAAGTACACATCAGCCAATCAAGCGACATTGGATGAGTTCAGTTATAACCACAAAAGACCTCTTCGATCAAGACCGAAACTATTTCAACACTAATATATTTATTTTTAAAATATAGATGACTAGCTTGCCCAACATAAATTGGTGTGTGGCGAATTTGGAACTAAAACCCGCCCCGCCCGCACTCGGCGGTAACCCCTCGCCCTGTCATTCAGTTCAATTTTGTATTTGCTCGGGAGCTGTGACATCTTGATTACCAATATACTGAATTATTATGTCCAAAACAGTCCGGGATAGTGCAAGAATAATTGCCAATGAAGTATTAAAATTTTGCGAAGCTGAAAAAACAAATAATGGAGCGATATTACCGTTTGACAAGTTGACATTACTGGGTCGTTTCTTTAGTGTTGCCCGACCAAATTTCTATTAAAGGCTCTGACACCGGTCACCGGACATTATGTATTGTGTAATAAATTTACACCCTGGCATCTTCTGTTACGCGACAAGGATGCCCTCCCTCGCTCGCCAACATTATGTATTGTGTAATAAATTTACACCCTGGCATCTTCTGTTACGCGACAGGGACGCCCTCCCTCGCTCGCCAATTTATACTGGTACGTCTATACCTGGAATACGTGTAATATGGCTTGTGCGACGAAAATTTTCAACATAGCTCGTGCTATGAAAATAAGACGTGTTAGTCAAGATATTGGTTGATGTCAAGATACTACTGCAAGAGCTAGTCTGGTCTGTAATAATAGCATTGGCAGTCTTCGATGGATGGCATTCTGTAGTGATAACTTTCTAATTTCGTAAGTCTGTAAAAATAAGATATCAGTTGATAATTCAGAGCGTATTCACAGTAATTGTTATTTAAACTGGATACACTTTTTTGTGTTACGTAAATATATTGGTTTTAATGAATCTGCAATTTTCTTTTCTGTATTATTACATAATACAGTAGTCTTGATAATCCATACTTAGGCCTGTCCGAATGTCTCTATAATCTGAACTACCTAATGATCCCCCCTGTGTCACTGTGGCGGCGGTTGACTCCATATTTTTCTGTAGTTACGTAAGAGCTCTCGACATGTTCACGTAACTTTGTGTTGCATTCGTGCGCCACATGGCTTTTAGGTTATGAAAATGGTTCCTACACCGAAATGCAAACACAAAACCTTAACCATTGCGCATTAGTGTGCTATATTGGACAGTTTAAGAATGGAGTGTCTGCAACTTCACTTTCTCATAAATATGGTGTTGGAAAATCAACAATCACTGATTTGAAGAAAAAAGAACAAAACATTCGATCGTTCGAGAAAATATTTTGCTTTGTAAACTAAGACAAAGCTTTTTCTTGGTCGACAAATGGAACCCGCCAGATTAAAATTGATCAGTTTATGACTAAGTAAATTTATTTTGTTGTTTACTAGTCATTAAATATAATTTTCTAAAAGAAACAGAAGTTTTATTTATTTTACATACTATAATACGAACTCTCCGAACAGGGGTAGGTTTTAGGCTCTACTGTATAAAATATGCACAATATTAACAAGCCTATAATTAACAAGACAGATTTTACATTCGCACATGTGTAGTGTCAGCCAATTATAACAAGTTAACTAACATCATACAGATACGGAGGTGACAGGAAAAATATATGATCAGCAACGATTCTTTGTAATAAAGAGTGAACTACATTTCTTGGGAAAAGATGACAAGGCAGTACTACTTAAAGTATGATAAATTTCATTCAAAAACTGATAAATCAAAGTCATAATCACTAACTGTGATTGAATTCTGTGATTAGTGATCGCGAACGGTCACCAACGACCAATCACATTCACGCCAGTGAGTCATCAGGAGCTTTTTATCTTTTTACTGCTAAGGATGTAAGTAAATAATAAGTAAGTAGGTATATAAGTAAATAATAAACTCATCAAATATCCAATAATATTTTATTCAAATTCCATTCAAGTACATACAATCAACGAGTATTATGTTCAACAAAACTGTGCATGTGATATTTACATCAAATATATCTTAATCTATACTAAATCATCTGGAGTAGTCGTTCTGATCCACATCAGGCAATTAATTATAAATCCCAGCGATGTTCCAGTATTTTCTACGAATTGACGTGCTTGACAGCTGTGATATTAATAATTTGCTAACATACTCTCAAAAAGCTTTCAAATCCATAAACACATGGTCAATACGCAGTTATAAAATATTTAGTGCTTACATAAATAATTTCAATCTGACAGTACCCAATATTATTTGGGAATTCTATGAAGATAAAACATAATACAGGTATTATTTTGATTTATCATTCAGACGTGTAAACAATTTTTTCTATTAGCACAATGGCAAATATACTTAATGGAAAAATGGATGGCAGGGAGTAGAGGAATAGTATTACAAAATGAAATGCTTCAATATGTTAGTCGGCCATCTTTAGTCAAAATGGCAACCAACAATTTGTCAGAATAATTCAAATCAAACAAAGAATATTCATAATTTAGGTAAACATCTTAAGAGGCATTAACATTTGAAAAATCAAATAAATAATCAAAAATGTAATATAATACTCAAACTGCTCGATTGCCATGTCAAATTGCTCTTCAATAAAAATAACTCAATAGTTACAATGTTAATGCTAGTTAAGATTTAGTTGTTTATTCCCAAATTTAGGTTAACCCTAGGTTGTTTCACCTAAGCGACCTAATACTTCTTAAAATATTTCATTGATTTAAGCCTGAAGCTGACAGAAGAAGAACGAAAGTACACTGAATGCAGTGGAAATCAGATCATTTAGACGTAGACATGTATAACAAATCCATTTGTGATAGAGTGAAGAATTAACAAATTATGAAAGAGTGTAAAATGGATCTAAACATGGTAAATATAATTAAAAAAGGGTCGCTCAGGTGTTTGGGCATGTTGAGTGAATGAATGAGGAAAGTATACTCAGAAAGATAGGGTGGCAACATTAGTGAAATTAGATTTTTATTGAGGCTTAAGAAAACTACCATGAGAATCTATATAGCTGGTATCTGTCATTGGATGCTTTAGCCACAATACAGGTAGACTTTGAGTAATAATATTAAATATAATAAAATTGAATGTACATTGTTAATGCTGAGTAGATGAGTATTGTTAGACATGGGTTTTTATTAATTTAGTAAGATAAACTAAATTGCTGTAAAATATTATATTTTTAGTGTCAAATGATTCTGATAAAACCACTCTGACTGACAATTGAGTTCGTAGAATTTTTTTGTGCGCATTATGTGGCAACACTGTTGCCACGTTGTATTATCTGGAGGTAATTAAATAATCTGAAAAGCTGCTGTTTGAAAATGATTACTCCAGCGTTGTGAAGGAATTTTTCACAAAAAATTGAAAATTGCTTTTCAAGAAAGAAATGAGTTATTATCATCGTAAGTCACATGTGGAGGTGGAAAGGATTACGTCGCTTGCTCTCTCTCATAGAGAATGACTTTAGAGACTGCTTTCTGTAATGGTAACAATGTTAGACTGAGTGAATTGCTTTGTTGTGATGTGTAGGTACTAGATAACAAAAAAGTATGAGCTGTAATATGTGGAATATTTTTTATGAACTTAACTGTCAGTCCTTATAGATTGTTCTTTACTTTCTGATTTACTTTCATCTACTGTAAAAAAATCTTTAATTTCTTGACTTATTTTGAATATTTATGATGTAAAGAGAATTGACTTAATAATTGAACGATTTGTCTTGCTTTTGTTCAGTACAATTACTAAAATGAATATAGGGTACATAGTTTTAATAGACAATTATATTACAATATCACGAGGAATATAGAGAAAACAGTTAATTTTGATTGTAGAAAATATGATTTAGTATTTATTGCTAAATAAATAATTGATTATTAAGTTTTCAGTTGACATTATAATTAAAAATTAATGAAAATGCAGAAAAATTACATTTTGAGATTTAGTTTTTTTTTTTTAAAAAAGATGTTAAGAAGTAGTAAGTAAGCTATTTCATATAAGAGGAGAATGGACATAATGATTGCATATGATTTGAATTAGTTACATATTAATAAATAAAATATATCTTCATAACTCAGTAATTCACATTTGTTTTTTTTTTTTTAATATAAATTTACACACATTTTTTTCAAAGTAGGTTACATTATTTGTGGGGTATAAAAGCAAAGGCAGAAATATCCAAAAAAAATTGAATGCATCAGGGATTACTAATTTATGATGATTTCGAAATTTTATAGAAAACACAGCCCATATATTTATAGGAAACATGATTTTAGATGGGATAGATACATAAAATCTAAAATTCAGTACATTTTAAATTACTAATCCTCGGTGACTGCATTCAAACATTGCTGACATTGGTGACATTTTGATATTGCTGCCTCACATATTAACCAAATCTTGACAGGAAGAACAAATCTATTTTTGTTAGTATTAAAAATATCTTTCTGTTGACCTAGTAGTGATGCCAACAATAAGCGCATGATTTATCTTTGGGCGGCCATTTAGTAATAAGGGTATTTGCAATAACTCATAAATAAAATATTATATAATTTACCATCTTCCACTACAACACCCCGAAATTTCAAAGTTTTTGAAATTTCTACCAATTTGTACAGAAAATGTGTGACACCAATAAGATTTTCAGTGAAATAGTAACTATGATTATTTTTCCATTTGATACTTGTCTAGACATAATTATAAATAAAATTTGCTCAAAACAAAGTTCATAAAGCATTGCTGCAGGCTTGAGACTTATATATTATATTATACAAATTCATATTATTTCATTTTGTATATATCATAGACATTTACAAACTACTATTTATATTATTTTCATTTCACTAGACAAATGTATAAAAATACTTTCCATGTTTTTTTAGCAAATTAATACATTTATTATACACACCTACAATTTTTTAAATCAATACAATTCTTTATGTGCTTAGATAAATTTCTGTGCAATAAAAAAATATTTCTAATTTTTATTCTGTTTTCAATAAAGAAAATATATAGGTACATACATCAATGATTACAGAAATAATTATAAGCGATTTTTTTTTGACGATCCACTATTTTTTATAAAATGAAAATAAAATCGAAATTCAACCATCAGTGATCAATTTATCGCTGTATTGCACTGGTCAAGCTAAAAAATTAAAAATCTTCTTAACCGAAATGTTTTGCTAAAATGATATATTTTATGGAGGATGGGAAAGAGAAGGTTCTGTAAGAAAAAAGATCCATAGTAAGAAAGATCCGAAAAGGTCAGGACCAAAGAAAAACACGTCCATATATGTTGGTCCAAAAATAATGTCCCTGAAAATTAATAAGCTCTTATCCTTGCAAATAAATAATGCTTGGCATTTTTTTTATATACTGTAGTAATTAATTATCAATTTGGAACTAGTACTGTTTACTTGCAAAGTCATATTTCTAGTGATTGATGCATTTTAACATCTTTTTGTATTTGACAATTGAATTACATATTCAATTTCAATGACATAGCAAAAAAATATTTTTATTGCATTTTATCTCTATGGCATTTCATTTCACGTAGATGCAGGACATGATATTTTAACTTGATTTGAACACTAATGTAAAACGTGACTGTAATACATAAATATATATGTATGTGATCTGTATAGAACAAAAATGAGGGGTATTTAGCAGCAGTCAACTTGTTAAGTAATTTTAGATTCTATTGCTTATTAGAAGTTCATTGAATTTTAGAAAATATAAGACTGGCAGAGAAATCTTTTCTTCATCATCATTATTCACTTCTTAGCATGATAACATAAAACGTATGACTTGCAATATGGTTCATTTATATATTTTCTTAATTTTAATGTGTTATGTTAGCTATGTTACAATTTACTTTAATACAATGTTATTAGCTCTCATGTTTCGGAGATTAGGCGATAAATATTATTAAATCATTCTGCTCTGCGTACAAATACAACTTCCGTGCACAATCGAGACATTTGACAGTATGATACATAAAAACAGTAAAATATAGCGAAACAACATGTTTAAAACTCACATAATCAAAACAGCCACTAAGTCATATTTGAATATGCTAAAAATAATTAGTATATTCATATAAAAATACAAGTAGAATTTTTACCATAGCAATACTAAAATATTTAAAATACAAAATAATGCTGTTTGAAGAGAAAGAATTAAAACAGTTTTATGGAATCTATTTTTGTGAGAGAGTTTGAATTAGGATTTAGATACTTAAGTATAGCTTAATTGAATGAAGTCTTAGCTTTGGTCAATTTCACTTTGAATGACATCTATAGAAGTACCACATTTAAAAGTTTACTTGGGCGTATGTATATTATGAATTTTACATTTAAATAAAATACATTCATCTAAGATACACAGTTTGGACTTGACTAATGTAATAGTTATTTATTTTATTCACATCTATCATATTCAGAGTTCTTTATTAGTTATTATTAATCAACATTTGAATCAAAATCTGAATACATTCCTGTTAGCAACATATTTTCATAACCACAATTTTATTCTCTAACCACAGAGTGAAATAATTTCAAACCACAAAATATCTTGGAGTTGAGTTTAAAGTACTATTCGAATCCTCTTGTAAGAAAGCAATACCGTAACATGAAATCTGCTTAAAATAGGATTAGTGGCATCATCTTAGTTTTTAAACAATCCAGAGGCCATTATAAATATATAGATGAGTGTTCTTTGCTTTCATTATTTAACATAATTAAATGTGTAATAAAATAAGAAATAACTTTAAGAAAAAATCTTTGCCAGTATCCATAGCACCTGAAGTTGATTAAAAATGTGTTTTATAATTTTTGAATAACACAAACTGGTAAGTGAATAAATTATCAAACCGCAAACAACTACATGTTTAAAAATACTCACAATAAAACGTTTAAGTAACCCAAAGCGCTTTCAGATGCCGTAATCAAAATGAAATAATATTTGTCATTCAATATTTTTGTCAGTCTGAAATTGACTTCATAAATATCTGTTTATATTGTATGATGTATCTGGACGTAATATGAGTGAGACAAACAGATCAAAAGCCATGTGATGTCAAAATATGTGGTTTTCATTTTAGTTACGAAATTTTAAGTTACAACAAATTAATAAGAGTTATTTTTTCTTAATTGTTGATAGATTTTACCAGCTGGTTCTGCAAACTGGTGCAACCTAACTAGGAGACACCATTGCCACGTGTAACGTATTTTGTCATTAAAAATGCCGAATTTCGGCTCAGGTTCAGGACCTTAAATAATCCTTAATAATACATTTTAATTTTTCTTGTCAGTTAAGCTGTTGTGAAGTATAATTTTATATTAGATGCTGGTGAAGGTATTCATTATTTTTTTCAATTATGGGTGATATGTTTCATAAAATATAACATTTGGACTTAAATATAGTAGCACTTGACACTTGAAGAAAGCGTATTTGATTACATGGACTGATTGGAATACTCTTAGATTAAATTAATTTTTCTTGTGCTTAAAATCTAACACCGAATCATCTAAATATTGACAAAAAATAATATGCATAATCTCACTTGTGATTTAAATTAGTAAATATACATATTTTGATAATTATGAACACCTTCTGCCGCTCGCATTTAAGCAACACACCACTTTTCTTATATTCGATGTGAAGTTGTTGGGTTCAAGGTTTTCAGTCATTGTTTTCATTTCACCGGCTACGGTTTCTGTGCGCTTGCCAGTCAGTCTTGATACAATATCTTTCTTAGTGAATTGCTTATATTTTTCCGCATTCTTAATGTCAGCAGTCTCGCATCTGGCTTCTGTATATTTATTACATACGACGACATCGTCTTTGACGTCGATTGG
This sequence comes from Agrypnia vestita, assembly GCA_016648135.1. Classification (NCBI taxonomy): domain Eukaryota; kingdom Metazoa; phylum Arthropoda; class Insecta; order Trichoptera; family Phryganeidae; genus Agrypnia; species Agrypnia vestita. Next base: position 46,738 of record JADDOH010025116.1, on the reverse strand, counting down.
TTTATTGGCATTCTCTTTGGATCATGTGTTATCACTGTCGTAGTTTGTGATGAGGTTCATATCTTCATTGTTGTGAGTTTTTTTTGCTGAAACGTCACATTTTTCCTGTGAAATATTGCGTTCCAGTTTCCGCCGAAGACTTTCTGCAGTTGGCGGGGGGTGATCTTCGACGCTGACGATAATCTTTCCTCCTACGACAGATCCTTCTTCCGGTGTTATGTGTCCTATTTGCAGTTCATCGGGTTCTATTTTTGGGCTGGATGGTTCTCTGTAGCACTGTGTAAGTATTGCATCCCTACTTATGATGTTTGCGTTGTCAATTATTGTGGCGGGACATTCCGTTATTATGTCATCTGTTATCAGTTCTCCGCGAATGACATTTGCGTTTGGGGACAAGGGTTCCTCTTCTCTGGAAGAATGTTGCAACGTAAAAGGTAGTTTGAGAGACAATTCCCCTCCCATTGCGCTGAGACCTAGCTTTACTTTAACATAGTAAGAGACGTATATGGCGAAAACATTTCGATCATCGATATTATTAGTGCCGCAAATGACAGTGGAGGCCAGACTGGCACCGCTTTTGGAGTACGAGTCCTCAAGCGCAATCCAATTTTTGGTGGTGCCTGAAATAATAGAAATGTATTAAGTATTAAAAGTTACCAACGTGTCTTTACGAGCCGGTGTATCTAGCACTAAACTGCTATGTTTACAGAAGTTTCTTTTTACACTATCATAGCAATATTTCACACAACAGATCATTTACGTTATCATGTGATGAATGACGATGTTCTTCTATTTCAAAGGGGGTAACAAAGATAAATAGATATATGAAGAAGTCTGCATCAATGTTCCCTGTAATTTTTGGATAACTTTATGCAATTTAAAAAAATTAGCGTCAAATCAAAGTGCGTGGGCAAATCATGTTTAAATCACAGCTTAGAGTAATCTGATAGATTGATCACCATTTTGCTTCAATCAGAATAAATTTGTTTTTCGTTGTCTATTGTATTATGGATTGATTAAACAACTTGTAACGCACCTCTTGCAGGACGCAGTGTGTAAGATGTTGTCATGCTGCCTCCAGGATTAACGGGACATTCATCCTTTGAAGTGGTTATGGCCACAATATTCTTAAACTTACCGTTTGAGAACATGCAGACGTCAACGTGCTGAACCACAAACACCTGAAATATCATTGAAAGTTTAGCTAAATATTATTGTAGGTATAAGGTACCTATCTTTTCCAAAATACATAATATCGACGGTCCCAACTTATATATTGAAATCTGCAAAAAATTGATTTTCATTTTACTATTTTAAACCATCTGATTTATTCGATATTTTCAGATAGTATTAAAAAATGGTTTACTTTTCCTTTAGTAGGTACGTGACACGAAAATTCATTTTTTTTAACTTTGTCCGCAAATATAGTGATATCGACGATCCCTATGTATGTCAACAGCATACATAGGGATCGTCGATATCACTACAGAATTATTATATTTTTTTGCATATGGAGTACACAATTAATACTTAAAATAATTTTACACGTATCCTTTACACATAAAAATCTCATACATCAAAGGCAGCAATACCCAAAAAAATTTAGAAAAATATTTAAATTCTGTTACCGAGGATAACTAATTTATAATGTATTGAATTCAAAATTTTAAGGGAAATATAGGTCTATCTCTTCGAAAACTATGTTTCCAAATCACAATTAAAAGTAAAGGCAGCAATATTCATTTCAATCAATCAATCCCCAAGGTTGTGCCACATGACAAAATGGCCGCTTCCTACTGAAGTAAGAGTTGGTGTCAATTATAGATTAAATATTCAATTATGCAAATAACAAAAGCAGCAATATCCATATTTTAAAAAGTAAAATATTTTTTTATCCACATTTTTATAAAAGGATAACAGAGGTGACAATTCTTTTTAATAACTTATCTCCAATAATAGTTTTCGAAGTAGGTTTCATAGATTTCAGAGAAATTTCCTTGAGTATTGATAGGTTTTTTGTATTTCTCTGTAACGCCTCAGTGGAAATTGATATCTTTGCTTTTATACCCTTCATTCACAGCGCATTGTGTACCTACAGTAAAACCTCGTTAATTCGAAATTCAGGGGACCAAAAAAAATCACGATAAAACACGAAAACATCTAAATTAATACAAAGTAGTGAAAAATATTTTAATCAATATCTTACTAGTGAAATTATATTGCAATTATATTAATTCCGAACTGTCATTAAAATTAAATTTAATAGATCATGACATGTTTATTTCCAAATTGAGATTGACCTCTTAGAATAACAATTTAAGATTTAAGTTATCGCGTGAAAAAGGTTCTTACTGCATAATTCATTTCTTCTGTGCATATCAACATTATATACCGGATATTATTAACCTAACCTAACCTAACTTAAAATAAACTTCGTGGACAAAATATAGTTTAGGACAGTGAATCTGTAAATTCATTAATTGACACGTTTTCACTGCCCGTTTTATTTCTACTAGTGAAAATATAAACTCACTAGAAATACGCATTCACTGTAACAAATACACATACCTTTATCCTTCTAACAGTTTTGTGTGAACTGTTGGCAACATTTACGGTGACATCTATCGGCTCTCCGTGGAAGTATGTTCCTTTGTCTAGGGAGGCTTCCAAAGAAACTCTGAAAAAAAGGTTATTGATTTGATATGATGCCTGAAATTGTTCAGTAAGTTTCATAAATGTTAATTCATATGTCAAACCCAGCCAAGCTGATAAATTTCATGGTTTTAATGACAACTACATTAATCATTCTTCTTGCTTATTCGCACCAGTTTTGAAAGCTGTCAATATTTCGGGCTTTATATCAGTGGGTAACAAGATATATTTCTATCAAAACTGAAATATGGAATTTCTTCCACTACCATGCTTGCATATTCAAATTGACAAGAATTTTCATTATAATATTCTGAACAATAGATAGAAAACATTCATATATTAAAAGTCTTCAGTAGTTAATGGTATTATAAATATGGTAATGGTTAGATAATGTTCTGAGTATAAAAATATACAGAGATGAACTAAACCAGCTCTTTAGGAATGGGAGTTGGGTCACAGTAGAAAAATCTCCCTCCTCGCGTTTGTTGAAGACATATTAATACAGCAATTAAAGTCTTTATTCTTGTATAATTAAATCCCCTAGTAAACAATACATATTTTAACAATAGGTGATTTCACATTTTTTTAATAGAATAATCTTTACTTTGCTCTAAAAAAAACATCTAAGAATTTTTTTTATATATTAAGAGTACAAAAATGATTTTGAAATTCAAAATTTTAAATTCCCGCCAAAACACATCATTTCACTAGAAATAAACATGTGCGTCACAATTGTATGGTACACAGATTTACCTACAAATACTACGGCACTACACCAAATACGCAAATTTATACGTCACAACCAATCATATAAGTTTTAATTATTATTAAAAATTATGAATGAAAACATTTCCCCACATTATCCATACTGATTCACAGAATATAATTAATATTTATGAATTTATTTCATATATTTTCATTGGTATATGTAATATGTGAAATTTCCGAATTACTGTTTTTTAGATTTAAAAAAAAATTGTTCCAAACTGAGTCTCTTAAATAAAAATGTCTTCTGGTAATAAAGTGCAACTTATTTACTAAGATGGTATACTTTTCAAGAGTATTTAGTTTGACCTTATTATATTTGTTTCAAAATTTACAAGATCTTAATACATTTTTTAAACAAGTCAAACATTTTGGAACCAGTCGTGGTCTGCGGTTGCGTACCAAGAAATTTATGCTAGTTCATATATGTATATTTTGATGGTCTGTGGTTAGACCTTTTACCATTCTTAGCGCCGGTTGTATCAACAAGGTTTATAGATGCGAAAAACGTAGGAAATGCAAAAATCTATGTTTTAAACTAATGTTCATACTATTTATATAAACCAGGTTGATGCAGCCGGCCCTTAGAGTTTGACAAAAATATGCACATGTGACTTGAATTTTTCAGTTAATGTTTTGAGTACTTTGATCATATAAAAAACAAGATAACCATGTTGTCTTCTAGACAATCATTGAAGATAGACAAATGAATAAGAATATTCAATTACCTTCCTTCTGAGAGTAAAAACGGTTTTTCAACTGTTGCGTGAGGTGGGGGAACGCTATTCACCGATTTCTGACTGCCCCCATGTTCTGGAAAAAATGATTTAGAACATTGAAGTTTAATTGTAAAATTATAATTATATTGAAGTTTAAAAAATATGGTAAACATTTTTCTTACACATGCAAAAAACTTGAACAACAAAACAACACTTAAATGGATTGATACACTGTATGATAATAACATGTTTTTGCTAGGTTTTGCTATTGGCCTCTCCCTAGGCATCAAAAACCATAGTCAGTGTTTCCTATTTTTTATTCTTATTTTTCAATGCTTTTACAACCGCAGTGTTTCCTCCAAAATATCTATAAAATAATTTGGCGGTGCAGTATAATGAAAATGTCTTCAAAATTGGAACTCTTTTTATATTATGTACCTACTTATTGAATAAAATTGTGTGTTTTCTTTATTTTTTTATGTGAGTAAGAACTCGACAACTTATAGTTTAAATATGGAAAATTTTGAATGGAAAACTGTTTGGAACACTCTTGAAATTAGAATTTTGTTTTTTTGTTTTGCAAATAAAATATCAAGAAGTGATATACTTATAAGGGAACATTTTCAGAAAAGGTGCAGCATATTTAGTTATTTTTTGAATCAGCATTTTATTAGCATTATTCGAATCAGGGAATAATCCAGGAATATGGTCCCGTTGTTCATACAATGAAAATAAATATTTCACTATATAATTTAATGTCCAAACCTAATAACCTAACCTAACCTCATACATTGCCTATGAAATGTCAAAATATGCAGTGCATTTTTCGAAACTTTAAAGTGTAATATCTTATTTAATACTTACTTTTTAAACGCAAATTATATTTCATTTTGTTATTAGCACATTCAATAATATAGTGAAATAATCATTTTCGATGTGTATGTAATGGGACCATTATCTTGGATTTAGCCGATTGAATTATCGATAGAGCGTAGGACACAGAATGGTAGAAGAGTGCAACCAAGCGGTAGGCCTCTGACCCAATGAAAAGGGGAATGACAAAGAAGAAAATATATTCAATGTCGGTTAGATCTGAACCTGAGCCAACTCTGTGAAGGTTGGTGAATGTCATATTACCAGTTTCAGTGGAGCACGTTTCTTGCTGGCCATCTTCACCCAAAGCAGATTCCTCTGGCAGGACTGGCGGACGAAGCTGGTTGCTCAGTCGTCTGCCAGGAGATGTAGAGCCCTTGAAGTTCTTCGGCGATAGTCTGGAAATAGGGCATATATAAAATAGTATAGGATAAAATATAGTAGGTATGCTGATTATTGAATTGATAGGTGGTGCATTTTATTTGTATATCTTTCCAATTTATTTTTTATTGCATTGTAGGTCTCCGATACATTTGTCATATCTCCTGCATAGAATATGTTCAGTTAAATAAATAAAATATTAATCACAATACGCGGACATACCTGCTGAGGAAAACAAGTATGACATAAAAATAACGGTTTGAGGGTTTAAAAAAAAATTTTTTTTGTTACTCGTGTGATTTCATTCCCTCACATCCCTCAATTTAAATAAAATTACGGGAAGAATGATGTCGTAAATATGATGTTGTCAAACTATAATGAAAGGTTCTTCAGTGTCGATATATTTCACGAAACCTTCAATGATATTCAAAAAGCCATAAGGAATATCTTGGAAACCTAACTTCCTTGCATCCTTACATACTCACGCATGTTCACATATGCAAACACGCACACGTGCATTTTCAAACTTATCTACTTTCACATAACATTTTTTCTATCTTAATTTGTTTTATTTGTCTGTCTCAAATGTAGTTCTGTGAATTCTATCATGGCTTTATTATATTATAATTACACAATTAATTAATTTATATATAACGTTGTTGAATTCAAAACAAATAATTTTGTTTTAAAGTATGTAAATGTAAGTAATCACTAAGGCCCGGTTGTTTCAAGTTCGATCAAAGTAAGCGGTCGATCAAATCATAGATTTTTACGAAAACAGATCGTCTGATTGGTGGAGAACGTAAAAATCTATGCTTTAAAAGAACGCTTACTTTGATCGAACTTGAAATAACCGGGCCTAAGGGATGTTCTGTATTATGATGTTATCATAAAAGTGTATCACAGACACAGTTTCCAATCACTACTATCATCAAATAACAATCATAGTCAGACCGATAACTTGAGAGTAGCTATTTAAGTCCATCAAGAACATCTCACCTCAGGAGTCTGGATTCCCTGGCTGGATGAGACGAAAGAGATGTGGCTGCCATGTCGCTGGGCAGGCTGGGACTACTCCCTCCTTGGACTACCCTGATGCCCATCCTCACCGTGGTCCTCTTCTCTAACTTGGCATCAGTGGTTTCAGCTAAAAATATAACATTTTCACGTTACTACAATTTAAGAGAAGGATCGGAGTTCGTAGAATGATAGAATGTGTTGATAGTTAATGTTTATTCCTCCCCGAAGTTATGTTGTAGGAGCAAGTGAAGATTTACAAGTAAATAAACGTGGAACAAAGAAACTGTAGACGTTATGGTAGAGACCCGACTGGGAATCGTGGGGCATCGGCTGTATCCCTTGAACGAGATCTTTGGATCTCGTTTGTTGACGGGCGCAATGGTTTGATTATCTTAACATAAACATAACTGCTATCTCTGGGTCAGCCGGAAGGTAAACCACGGCAACAAAGGGCGCTCACAAAAGACCTGGTTATTGATCCCTAACGGATCTGATCTGAGTCGCTACTAATGAAGGATTGGTTCTCTTTGATCACAATGATCTGAACAGAAGTGTACTTTTCTTTTACACAAAATAAACTCACAGTTTGATCCTTCAACGGATCTGAAGGGAGATACTTCCCTTTGGTCACAGATAGTCACAAATCGTTCACAAAAAGTTAAGAAAATAGCAGAGATGCTTCTCTTTCCAAGTCTTTATTGATTCTGATTTATGCTAAACAATATTTAAAGGGCGTCAGATGGTGTCTTCCTACGACTCCACAAATCATTCGAGTACCATCCGCTAGATGGTGCTCTAACACCTGGCGTGATCGGTCAGACCAAATATTGCGGGACAGTCTTATTGATTGTTTGAATAATATGAATGAAAGTGAACGAGGCAAGAGAGGTATGCCAAAGCAGATGTGTATTGTTCTATCAACAAAAAAAAATTAAACATGAAACATTTAGAGCGCTAAGGTAGTGAAGGGGAGGGGGAGTGGTATCCTTTTACAATTTGGAATTAATAATATTAAATTTAATTTACATATATATCTGGGGGAAGGAGTGGTGTAAAGGAGGAGAGAGGAAATAGCGCCTTTGTTTTCCGCAAGGTCTTAAAGTATGCAAAATTTGGGTCAGAACTGTCAGTGTTGCTTCTTAAAGAAAGTATATCGTAGGGAAGAGAGAAGGTAAAGAGGGGAGATGAAATGATGATATTTTCTGCAGGGTCCTAAGGAATACTTTTACAAAATTCGGGTCAGATCAGATAGAAAATATATCAGGGGACTAAGTGGGATAAAGGGTGAGGGAGAAATGTCGCCTATGTTACCCGCCGGGTGCTAAAGAATAAGTATGAAAAATTTGAGTCAGATCAGTCAAACGTCATAGATTTGGGTAGAGACAGACCGATGTTACAAATAGGTATAGATCCCTCCGACGTCACGATTGTTAAGATGACGCACACTAATGGGAATATACCCGTATAAATGTTAGCCGCCCGTAGGGCCAAGTAATAGTAACAGGCTGTAGCTTTCTGTACCCAAGATATAAATTATTTCATAGTTGATCGCTTTTTGCTAATACATATCTAAATAAAATTAATTAAATCGAATTATGCACATATATTTTAAGATTCATGAATAATTCATTACTTATCGACAGACTAAACTTATGACGTAAACGTATATGACAATGTTGAATCTCATGTTAGACATATGATAAATTTTTATGGACGAATCATATTCGAACCCGTTAAAAAAACTTTGGCCTGTAGTTGTAGTGATGAAAAGAACTTGTTTGATCCAAATCTAAAAAATTGATCTAAAATGGTTTTGTTCTCTCTCACGTCTTATTTGGTATTATTATCTGTTCTCAGTGCAGCTTATGGGCGCGAGTTACGAACGCGTATAAACTGTACTGTCTCAGTGCAGTTTATACGCATTTGTAACTCTTTGTACCTTTAATGGTACAAAGAGTTACTTAAATTAACATTTAATTCAAAGCGTTATACCAGAACTTTTGACCTGTATAAAATTATCAATATGCTAAAATAAGAAGATTTAATATATACCGAAAACGTAAAGTTTCTTTATAAAATAATGAATAAGGAATAGGATCATTTAAGGTCTCTTAGGAGTAAATTATAGTCACTTCACCCTACTAATCCCCCGGCTATCTTACTCTCGCCTTAACCTTATTATTTAGGGTCTGCGTAAAATAAGGCACCCTGCTTCCCAATAAATCCCTATTTCAAATTATAATTAATCTGAATCCCTTGCAATACCAGGTGGGGACCTTTAACTAGTAATTAAGTCGTTAAAGCGAAAGCGATGATCAAACTCGAAATTACAAGTATCATAATATATATAGACAGTGTCGCAGACAGACAGTGTCGTAGATGGACAGTGATGTAGATTGAAAGTGTCGTAGATAAACAGTATCGTAGAGCGGTGTCGTAAACTGACTGTGTCCTAGATTGACAGTGTAGTAGATAGTCAGAGACGTAAACAGACAGTTTCGCAGACTGACAGTGTAGTAGACAGACAGTATCGTAGATATACAGAGATGTAGACAGACAGTTTCGTAGACTGACAGTGTCGTAGAAAGAGTGCGTAGACGCACAGTGTCATAAATAGACCGACAGTACCGCAGACCGACATTGTCATAGAGAGTATTAATAATTTTGTGATGAAAATTGTATTACTGTGTTTCGTAAATGAATATAATATTAGGTCCTTACATATGAAATTGGCGTTTAGTATGGGAGGAACATAAAGCCGATTTTTTTTTATTATAATAGTTTTATTTAATCAAAGTATGTACCATTGCTATCTATGCACTTTTGCCATCTCATAGGTAGTTCATCGATCCCTTTACTAAAAAAACCATTCGGACGGGAATCAATAAAATCTTTGAAGGCGGTTTGTACTGCCCCATCGGAGTTGAATTTTTTCCTTTGCAAGAAGTTATTCAAATTTCGAAAAAAATGGTAATCTGTTGGGGCAAGGTCCGGAGAGTACGGTGGATGTCTTAGACATTCCAATTGAAGCTCCTCTAATTTGGTAGCCGTCTGTTGTGCAGTGTGTGGTCTAGGGTTATCATGAAGCAGCAGTGGCCTAGAGCGATTAACCAGCCTCGGTTGTTTAGCAGCTTTCTTTTCCATCATGGTTTGCAGTTGCTGACAATAGACATATGCCGTAATCGTCTGGCCAGATTTAAGATTTAAAATCCCTTCATTATTCTGCCGGTTGAGTAATGCAACGCAGCAGTCAACGCGCGTTTGTTGATTTGCTTCACTCAATTCGCGAGGTACCCACCTTTCAAGCTTTTTCACCTTACCAATTTGCTTCAAGTGGATTAAAACAATTTTATCACTAACACCGCAGCCTGCAGCTAACTCGGATGTGGTTTGCGATGGATCCGCTTCCACAATAGCCTTCAATTCTTCATTATCAACTTTGGTCTCCGGCCGTCCACGGGGCTTGTTCTGCAGGTCGAAATTTCCAGAACGAAAACGTTGGAACCAAAAACGCACCGTGTTTTCTTTTGCGGCACCGTCGCCATACACATCATTAATCCGATGTGTATGGCGACGTAAATTCGAGCCGTTTCTGCAGCACTGGTGCCACGGTGGAACTCGTACTCGTAAATAACGCGATATTTCAAGTTTTTCATTTTGTAAACTGAGTGACGCAAAGAAAAAAACAATTGAGGAAAAAATAAATGAATTATAATTTTCAAAACACAAATACATGGGTAAACAGCTGTATAAATTTGGATTTGGAATTCCTAACCAAAGAGAAGATATTTGAGATCAAATTTGCCAGTACGGCAAAACACCAATTTCATATGTAAGGACCTAATATAACAAATCAAGAGCGAACATTGTTTTCACATCATCAAGTGGAGTTATGAACACAAATTATATCGCGAAGCACTAATGCAAACTTGACAGTACTACAAATTAGTGAAAAATATTTCGAAGTATGAGTTGCCCACTTATAGTGCAAAAATAATAATCCAAGTAATAACATGTAGTATTCAAAAAAATTTTTTTGAATAAAATTATAGCAATTTCATATTGTAATAAAAACAATTACCGACGAATTATAATCAAGTTTATTTATGGAAAAAATATTTACTCAAATGAGTGTCTATTTGTGCGATATTACCATTAATTATATCTTTAAAAATATCAATCTAATCATGTTGGAAACAATTGAATACATTACAATACACTGCATAATCACAGAAAATACATTCATTTGTGTAGGTATTTCCAGCTCTAGTTAGACAAGAAGTTGTTAATATTTCGATTATTAAATTGGGAAACAAACAAACTAACAAGTGAAGTTCAATAAAAGCTTACAAAAAGTGAATACGATCTAAAAAAGGAGATTAATTAATCAGCATAATTTGTAAATAATATTAGTTATTTATTTTTGGGATTTAAGGCGATGTGCGTCACTGATGCATACGTCACTACTGGCGAGTTTAATGACGAATCCACGTTAACGGCAGTTAGATACAGCCAATCCCGCATCCCGAAATAAAGCCTCCATGAAATGCGCGCAATAAACCCTAAAGCCTTGCCTATTCTCCATAGCCCGCCATTCTCATAGCATACGGTGCTCTCTAGGGGGTTCCCGAATAATCCCGGTTTTATTTAACGATTCGTTTAATTTATTTTTATATAAAACGACTTAAAAACACAGTCATAAAAAGAATACTAGATAACCTCGCTGAGTTTTTTGTGTGCTTTTTAAAAAAATGGGTGCGTGTATTTATATAAAATAAACAGCGAATCGCTTCTCACAGCACAATCGCCAAAGAATAACAAGAAACAGAACTATTTGAATGAGAGGAAGCGCGAAAAGAACCAGCCGCAAGATCTGAAAACTAAAGAGATATCCGCAGATTACAGATGACTGTTTTGCTTCGGTAAAGAGAGGGACATCATTCAGCGCAGCGACGGCATCTATCGAGCTTCGCAGATATCGAGATTATAATCCAACGTGAGGATTTCGCCAGAGGGGAATTGAAAGACGCGTAGGTGTCGGTCGCACGGCAAAAGTAGACGAAAGCCGACCGCAGAACACTTCGCAGCTAGGAAATTATTTATTGTCGTAACCGAAAATAAATATGTGTTAATACATAGTTTGTATTATTGGCAGTCAGTCCCGGACCATAAGGAAACCCCGATAGATAAGATTATCATATAAAGATTATCAATAAAGTTAAAAAGAGATTTGTAATAAATAACTTCGCGCGCGCATTTCGTTGCATACTAAAAGCTCACCCGAAACGCGCCTAAAGCAGTATAACTTCAATAAATAATTTTGCAGTTATAGCGCACTTTGCATACGTGATAATTTGTTCAATCGATCTAGGCAAAATGGTTTGCTAAAAAAGTTCTTAGGTTTTCACAGCCGTTTAGAATCGTGTGTATAGTTTTCTGGGATATTTTGCCGTGTATATGTGACCTCTCTGGCCAACGTTTCGGATCCCATTGCAGGGTCCATCATCAGGGCTGATGTGATGGGTGTGTGTTTAAGTGTAGGTTAAGTATTGCCTTGCAATACTAACCTACACTTGGCTTCAGTACGGTATTGCAAGGCAATACTTAACCTACACTTCAACACACACCCATCACATCAGCCCTGATGATGAACCCTGCAATGGGATCTGAAACGTTGGCCAGAGAGGTTACGTATACACGGCAGAATATCCCAGAAAACTATACACAGAAAAATTGTTTGCGTTTATTTATTATTGCAATGTTTACGTAATTCATTTAAAGTTTATGATTAAAGTAATCTCTTTTCTACTCCCACATAATTAAATATACTTCCTGCTACGCGTGTCCGTTGTCGCTTTCGCGAAATTACTCCTACATTTTATTTTTATTTTATTTTATTTTATTTGGGAAACATATAGTACATTTTTTTTTTATATATAATATCAAAAAAAATATTCGTGAGTATGACCAGTAAATTTTCCTCGAAGCTGGTAAAAAAAAACTATAAAAAAACAATGATAAAGAATATGTGATAAATAATAAATATTTCAAAGATTTAAGTTATGATAATGCATAAAATAAAAAAAATCATATATACCGAGCGTAAAGATGTTACACGTCAATAATAAAAATTTATTGAATAGCAGCGGAATTTTTGACGTCTCATCCATATTAATGACCATGTTGTATTAAATTTCAACAAGTCCATCCCCCCACGGTTGTAACGCGCGTCCAGCTCTATTTGGTACAGTTTCTCGATAATGGCGTCCATTAGGGGTGCCCGGCGACCCCGAGCCCGGGCCCTAATGATGAGTGATGGCCTCACTAATGCCGCAGACGAGAATGGATGGTGAAGACATGACAGCGCTGCTATAGTACAAGCGCACTCATTTCGCACAATGTACCGTACGACGTCATCGGTCGCAGAATGGTTTAACGCGTTCGCTGCCGCCATGAATAAGCAAAACTTACCAAAAGGGTCACTAATTCTAATTCTAATTCCGATCCTTTATTTATTTTATTTTTTATTTTTATTTATTTTATTTATTAGAGACACTAACAGGATAATAGGTACATGATACTCCGATAATAAACATTATAGTGAAGACTATGCCCATTATCCCAATAACAAGTGTCTTCGGCACGCTCTAGTAACATGTATTTTTGCAATTAATTATATTTTGCATGTACATTTATGTGTATTGTATATTTTGTGTTTGAATGTAGTGCGATTAGTATTTAATGAATGATTGATTTAATGGATCTATAGGTTTATGTCGTCGTTTAGAAAATGGATGTTGTGTATGAGTGAGTTTTTGAACGAAGATAAGGTGTCTGCAAGAATATCAGCATCAATGTTAAGGTTAGCACAATACAAATTATATGTGCGACACTACCTTGTGATGGGATTTAGCTTTGCTTGTCGTGAAATCAATATTTGACCCACTTCTTGACCAAAAATCGCTCTAAAATTTAGCAATATGACAATACAATATGACAATACAATACAAGCCGGATGACAATACAATGATCATTCATTAATTTTACAAAATAAGTAAAAAATTTTCAAGAAATATTCCCTTTGCTGACGTATTATTTTATCCCGGTGATATCTGTCGGTTTGTATTATTTTTAAAGTGACGTTTGAGTTTTGAAGCTAAAAGCATTGGTAAAAAACATGTCTTCGACGTAATGTCATTATGGGATGTTTTTCACGTGCTTTCGTGATGATTTTATAAAATGGAAGCATGGATGCTTGTCGAAAAATCGATAAGGCGATTAATTAATTCGAGATGTGGATCTACAGAAGAATATCTACCGAAAATAGGCTGGATGGACAGACTTAGGAATTGTGGTGGAGCCAGACCTGCTTAGACTCTAATCCCTCGAGCATCCCAAACGGACCAATCGCGCTTGAGGGACATCGCCCAACGAGAAGCCCGAAACGCCAAAACCATTCTCTCATCGACCGACGCCCGCGATACCACGCTCAAACTTGCGCTCCGTGTATTGTTGTATAACGCATTATCCAACATGTAAAGGACTTCAATAAACCAACGAGTTAATTGTGAGTACATCTTTCTATTCATTCTGTATCACATCTCGCCTTACATACACCTTCACGCACATTCACACACACGCCTTCAGCGTTCACTCTACATGCATCAGACTGATTGTGCATTTTGGCAGAGGTGCGCGTGTATTCGCGAAGGAATCACACTGATTCCTTCGCGAATACACGCACATTACATCAAATCATATCCGCCACACTGGTAACACCGATTTCATTTATACTACAATACAATTATCTGCTACAGAATGAAGATATTATGGTACGGATGAATAAAGATTATAGTAATCAAAACAACGAAAATCCGAAAGCTTCGAAATCCCGGACATGTGATGAGACATCCAGAGAAGTTATCTCATAATGCAGGGAAAGATTGCCGGAAGTCGGGGCCCTGGAAGAAGGAGGACTTCATGGCTGAAAACATGAGACAGCGGTTTGGCCAGTCTACTGTAGAGCTATTTCACAGTAAATAAAAGTATGATAGCCAACGTCCGTTGAACGGATAGAACACAAGAAGAAGAAGACTATTATTCTTAAAATGAATCAAATGCAAATGCATCACTTTTAATTTTAACAATAAGTAGCTTATTGGTCTTGTGGTTAGGACTCTCGCCTCGTGATGCAAAGGTTGCAGGTTCGAATCTCACTCCAGACCAGCGAGTTAGTCCTGTTTTCACAGCAAAAGCGTTTAGCTTAATTTTAAATGAGTAAGAAATTTGATGTGATACGTATTCCGTATTCGCATCTATTTATGTATCACTATTTTTTTTTATAAAACATAAAATAATAACGGAAAGTCACACAAAAATTATCTTTTGGTAAGTGTAGAACATCGTTATGTTCAAATATATTACAAATATATTAATTAACCTATTAACTATATTAGACCCTTTAATAAAGTCTCAGAAATGGGTTATACGGGTAATAAATAAGAAACCATTTAGATATAATTCCGAAGACCTATTTAGAGATTTTCAAGTGCTTGATATAAGACAGCTATATACCAGTTCGATACTGAAATTATTAAAAAAAAACACTTCACCATATATACTATCGGAATCTAGAAATATTAGAAGCACAACATCAGGAAATGTTTTAGTGCCGAAAATGAAGACAAAATTTGGCCAACGCTTTTTCATGTTCTGTGCTCCAAGAATATACAGTATATTGCCATCTGACATTAAAGGGTTAAAAGTGAATGTTTCATTTAAACAGAAGTTAACAAAGTGGTTACTAAATGTAGGTAGACTTCAAAACGAAAGCAATGTGTCAAATGTGACAGCTTAGATTCCATTGTAAATTGTTTTTGTGTCTATTATAATTCAAATACTTTCTCTAAATATGATTTAATTTTTTTTTCTCTATGTAATGTGAATTATAATATGACTGGCTGTACCCGAGCGGCTTCGCACGCGTAGATTTTAAGTACACTGTTTGGATAGTCATAGAACTTTCGCGAACCTTCTAGAACATTCTCCTTCCAGAAGTTTCAAGAAATTTATTGAATGTACAGGAACCTTATAGACACACCGATACATTCCGCCACTCAGTTTAGAACCTTATAGAACTTTAGGGAATTTTCTAGAACCTATTCCTTCCAGAACTTCTAGAGCAGGTTTTTCCGGAACTTTCTAGACTCACCGACACAGTCGGCGCGCCTATTTTGAAACAATCTGAAGCATTTGCGGCCTTCTCATAACAAAATAATGTGCTAGAAAGCACATTTTCGTCACCCACTCCCACCCACGCACAGCCACCCCCATCAAACTCGCATATTTTCGATGTGACACCAAGGGCTATCCACCACCATGACCACCGGTGGGTGGTTGTGGCTGGTTGTGGAGAAAACTTGGCGGATAGGGAAACACGGGTTTCTTTATATATATATATATATATATATATATATTAGGGTGTCCCAAAAAAATTAAAGTGATATTTTTTTAATGCATACCCTCTTATTTTGTTTGAATGGTCTCAAAACATTTTAAAATAAAGTTTTGCGTACTTAGGATCACGACAACCCGTGCCGACTTGCAGCGAAACGTGTCTGTGCTTGCACGGTAAGGCGCGACGGAAATCTCGCATTGCTTGCTTCTTATTACTTGGTTATTTTATTAGTAAACGCATTACTTTTGAGTAGTCAACATGTCATTGGAGTAACGAAGTTCTCAAAAGGAGATATTTTTTATAGGAGACGTAAAACATCAAATCACCGGTTTGAAACTTCCCTCAATGAATGTGCAAATCTTACTATTCGTGAGTGTATTATTTACTGGGAAAAGGCACGTATATCGACTAAATCATTACAAAACTGTGTTAAGAAACTAATTTCATTATACCAAGTTTGGAGAGATTTGCAAAAAAATGCGAAAAAAACACAAGAAGTGTTTGAACAACGTCGACAAGAGTTTCTTTCCAACTTAGACAAGTTAAGTGTGAGAGATTCTGCATTTATAATTGAAGCTACTATTGAGGCACTAGGGCAAAACATGGATGACTTTTCTATAAGCAAGTCCTCAATCCATAGAATTCGTACAGAAATGCGAAGAGAGCGGGCTGAAGCTATAAAAGTTAATTTTCAAAACAATATCCCGGATACGGTAACTGTCCACTGGGATGGCAAACTATTGCCGGCTCTAGATTCACGTAAATCTAAAGAAGAACGCCTCCCGATAGTTATTTCATATGACGATAACGAACAACTTAACGCTGTGCCAAAATTGGACAGCTCATCAGGAAGCGAACAGGTACAGGCAGTTTGGAATGCCATTATCAACTGAAATCTTGAGGACAGAGTGCAGATTCTCTGTTGTGATACTACTGCTTCAATTACAGGCCGTATTAATGGTGCATGTGTGCTTCTCGAACAAAAACCGGATAGAGAAATGCTTATTTTTGCTTGCCGTCATCACGTCTATGAACTAGTATTAAAAAGTGTATTTGAAGCGAAAATCAACCAATTAAGTACAAGCCCAGACATTCCGCTGTTTAAAAAGTTCCGAGAAAACTGGAAAAATGTCGATGCCGAAAAAATACAAATCTGTACAGCAAAGCTATCTTGTTTAAATGTTTCTGAAATTGATAAACTGCTAGAATTCTACCGATTTGAATTGACTAAAGAAATAGCTAGAGATAACTATCGTGAATTAATTGAGCTTTCAATAATATTTCTTGGTGGAGATACAGAGAAGAAATTTAAGATTCGGCCTCCAGGTGCTATGCACCAAGCTCGGTAGATTGCGAGAGCCATTTATTCGTTAAAAATATCATTACTAAGCTCCCAATTTAGGATTTCAAATAAGGATAAGGCAGCTCTGTTGGATGTCTGTCTGTTTATCGTGACATCCTACGTCAAATTCTGGCTCCAATGCATTTTAGCAGTAAAAGCACCTTATCAGGACTTATGCTTTTTGAAGTCCATGAAAGCTTACGAAACAATAGATAAAATCATTTCCAAAGCAGCTTTACAGAAGTTTTGCCAGCATTTATGATATTTGACAGATTAATTGTCTGTTTTGTCTTTATTTGACGATGATGTCGATCAAGAAACTAAGTAAAAATGGTTGCTAACTTAGCTAAAGAAAACCCATCAGCCCACGATAAACGTTACATTGCATGCAAAGAAGAACTTTGTGGCCCACTTTTTGGTATGTCTTATATGTAAATTATGCTTCGATTTTCTTCTATAGTTTACCATACGATTGATAACCGTTCCTTCTGATTTAATTTCAGAGAAAAACATTGATGACTTCGTCTCTGTCAAAAGCAAGTTCCTATTTAATCGACTCAATATTGATGACAGCTTCCTATTTAATCGACTCAATATTGATGACAGCTTTCTGAAGAAGAGCCCTTTTTTATGGTCAAATAATGATTCGTTTCAACAAGCTAAAAGGAAGCTATTTACACTGAGAGTAGTTAATGATACGGCAGAAAGAACGGTTAAATTAATGCAAGACTTTCATGGTTTACTCACTGTTGAAGAGGAGCAAAAGCAATTTTTATTACGTTGCGTACAAGAACACAGAAACGTATATCCTGATTGTAAAAAGCAAACTCATTTAATGATTAATGTATTTTTTACTATAAATACATAATAAATATTATAAATGTGTTTTATTTACTGAATATAAAAAATGAACTCTGTAATGTCCCTATACCTCCATACTAACTTTTCAACTTAAACTTTGACGTCAAGTCGGCACGGGTTATCGTTATCCGATCTCAATAATATTTAATATTTAAGTTTTTGGAGTCAAATGAAAAAAAAATAGAGGGTATGCGTTTTGAAATTCGAAAAAAAAATTTCACCCTTATAGCCTGGGACACCCTAATATATATATATTGTGACGTAGCAACCTTTGTTCGTCACACCTCTTCGCGAAACCTCTGAAAAAATGAATTTATCGATCCCCGCACCAACTATCTGCACCAAAAATTGATTTCTACCCGCGTAGGTACTGCAAATACTCTATGGAACAGAATAATGTCTTTGGTCTACTGCAGATAGTTTCACAGCGGTCGCGAACGGCGGGGACGAAATTACAAAATGGCGCATTCGGAATCTGACACTTCAGCACGCAAGATGTGAACTTTTTCTGTGAACCCTCGTGTTAATAGGTAAGCTCATTCCGAGAGACGCAATTTGAAGTGGCATAAAGATAACATGTGAAATTACATGATTGGTTGTTAATAATGTCTTTCGTCTTAATAGAGGGTTTTTCCACGGGAGCGCTTCGCGCCATGGCCAGGTGACGCAGCATGGAGTGAAAGGTGAATCCATTGCAACGCCTGGGGGGCAGCTGCAGAGGTGATGTTCCGGTAATCATCTGCATCGGCCGCCCAAAGCCTCGGGGCGGGGTTGTTCTCTGGACCCTTAAGGGAGCAATCCTCCTCAGATGCGAGGCCAGCAAAATAAAGACCACGACTTGCCTGGTATTCAAATTCTCTCTAATAATCAATTTCACATCACGCCTGGAGCGAGCTGCGTGTTATCTGACTCCGTAAATACAAGAACATGTGCATCAGGTCGAGCGGTTTTAGATAAAAGGAACATTGCTAAGCACGTGCGGAAGCGGTGTTTGTGCCAGACTATTGTAGCTTCATTGTTTTAAATGTGATATAGAAATTTTGCCCAGATGTTCATTAATTTGCAGAATGTGAATACCACGCACCGACACCTGCGCTGCGTCACCGCCAGTAGTATAAAAGTATTTAGTTCCACTGTCTTTTCCCTCCTTGTATGACGCGGCCGCTAGCGCTGATGTCGAGGCGTGGTAAATTAAATCTTCACCTTAATTTATTGTAAAGAAAAGGGTTTCAATGTGCAAAATTCCCAAAAACACTTCATAAAAAAATTGTCACCTTCTGTGGCATTATTAATTTCTGTTTAAAATTCATTTGAATAAATTCCCCTTCATCTAAATAATGTTTCGTTGTATTACCCTAGTCATTGAACTGTTGCAACTTAAAATAAGTTAAAGTGAGAGATAGATGAAGTGCAGCGTACACGACACCGGAAGTACCCTGAGTTTAAATTGTGGAAGTAAGGTGAGTCCGATTCTTCTCCGACTGAGCGAAGCTGGTGGCGACGAGGAGTTCTGTTGCCCCACGTTGGGCGCCAATCTACGACGTGAAGTTCTGTTGCTCCCAACCGCGAAAACGCGAGGCAATATCTTGCACTCAGTGCAAACATTGTTCGTGAAGAATATTTTGAATATATAATATGAAGAATACCACGTCTATCAATAATTTTTTTGGAAGCTGTATATATTTAAGTTGCAACCCGTTTCGTATGTATTTTTACAAATCATTAGCGCGACCGGAATCCAAAGCTATTTCATTCCCCTCAATTAACCACAGATCTCACTAATGCGATATCTTTTTTTTAATATCTCAGTGAAAAGTTTAGACGGTTTAGAACGGTTATGAATCTGATTCGTAAGCGACGAAGTTACAAGAAATAAAATTACTAAATAAACAATTTAATATCACGTGCACACGTGATATAAAATTGTTATTGTTTTATTTCTGATTCAGTTGTCTCGAAGAGTGGAATGCAGTGTATTTGGATTCCTTACACACACTCCACGTTAGCTTGTTCCGTATACAATTTATATCTCCAATATCGAATATCTCCAATTATTGAAGCGAGCTATTTTTCAATATACGAGTATATACCAACAACTACACTTTCTTACACGATTTAGAAATAACGAATACATACTATTTAATCTAACACAATTGACAAAATTAAAATCATTAAAACATTAAAATCAATAAAATCATCATTTAACTAGTCACTCCTAAACATCTATTTTCTTGACAATAACCTGAATCCATAGAAGACAACAATTCTTTATTTACATATTCGTACATGATCGCACTATACTGATACAGTAAATATAAATAAATGTATATGCATGTTGCTAGGGTGGACAGAAAACACTTGGAATTAGTTAGAAATAAGTAATGTACTTTTATTATATATTTTGTACTCGGTAATCTGTTAGTGCCTCTTAGAAAGAATAAAACAAATAAAAAAAAAAAATTCGTACAATTTATTACTTGGGTAAGTAGTTATCCGTACTTTTTGCACGATTTTCTAGAAAATCATAGTTTTTTTCCTTCTAGGACGGTTTTTTGAAGTTGGGGAACGAAAATTCATTTTTTTTATGTACAAATATATATATTTTTACTCAGTTTTATTTATATAAATATACTATGCGACACTTCTCACACATAGGTAGGTACTTTCTTGATTTACTATCGCTGGTACACACGCGCGCTAGCAATACACTGAGTCGCCGCCGCACGGTTTCGACGTCACAATAAACAACGCCCGCATATTTATAGACCCGTGTTCAAGGTTTCTCGACGTTTCCAGAATCCTGTGGAGCATCCCAGAACCATCTACTAATATCCTATTTGTTGTAAAAGGTGTAGAATGCTGTAAAAATTGATTACGTGTAATTCATTCTGATTCTACCATCTTGTGACAATATGTTGGGGTGCATTACAAAATCTTTAAAATGAAATAGCAATGGGCAGGCTATATGCTGAGAATGACGGACAACCGCTAAACGAATAAAGTCATCCAGTGACACCCAAGGAGAATCAAGAAGCCGACAGGCCGCCTCAGGCTTGATGGACTGATGAAATCATCAAATAGCGGAAACACTTCGCAGTGAATGTTTTATTTAATAAAAAAATGAGAAGAAAAACAATGAAGATAGAAATGTGACAGATATACGGGGAGGCCTTCATCCATTGGTTGAAAAATAATGACTGACAATTAAACCGCAATTATTTTCCTACCATTCTAATACAATATTGACGTATTTAAAAAATGGTGAATGAACGCCATCTGCGACAATGATTAAAAAATAACAATCAAGTGTGCGTAAACGTATATATAATAAGCGAGGGTCCAAACCTCAAAGCTATAAAAGGCCTGCGGATTCCAATTTCAAGCCGGCCGACACATCCCTCTGCCGGCGTAATTTTCGCGGTCTGGTTTCGTTTCTAATTAAATTCCCGCTTCTTTATTCGCTAATGTTAAATTATGAACGCGGGACAGGTCAAAGGAAAGCGAAGCTCTATTATTTACAAACTGGCTTCTGCCCAGCGGGACTTCGCGGTTTTGCTTTGCGGATGTTCACCAGGGTTGGAGCGCCCAACAGGGAAACTGGGCACTCGCCCGGGGCCTCAGAACTCCAATATTAGGTCATACACTTCTTCTTCGTCATCACTTTGACTGAGGACCATGTTGTTACTCATTAAGGGGGCAATAAACATTTTCAAAAATCGTTTAATTACCACGATTATATTACAGCTAGACAACATTCAAAAGATTTATTTATTGAAATTAACGGACATTGGTTAGGCGACATAATAAATAAATATGCCTCTCAAGATGATGATTAATCTAATGTCTATATTAATATATTTAACATCTAAAGTATCCTTTCTGAAGGCATATTTGATTTTCCATGTCATTTCATAAATGCCGCTGCTTGTGTGGAACTACACAATCAACGAAAGATGGCGTTGGTCACGCACGGGAAAAACTGTCGCGCGCCGGCGCGCTAAAACTATAATCCTTTTAAACTCTGTTACAATCTCTGTTATAATAACATTGCTCTGGTTTGATTGCGAACGGAAAAACATATAATATAATAGATTCGTAATTTTTTTGGAATCATATTGTTTGTGTCCGCGAGAGTTTCACCAGTCCAGATTTATCTCCGCGTGTTGTTTGTGACGTGGAGAATAAGAAGAATTTCAAGGTACCTGCAAAAAACAAGGAATGACCCACTGCCTCGAGGATAAAAACTGCCACGGGTTAGTGGTTATTTTGACTTGATTTTGGTTAACTCGTATGTGTTCTTTAGGGAGAAATCGTAATGTGATATTTTGCATTGTCATCTTGAGAGGCATTACTATAAGTGAATATTAAATTCACGCCAGGGGCGAAACAGCTATTTACACCGCTGTCCGTGCGCCCATCCAGACATAGTCTAATAAAATATAATACATAACATGAACAATATATAATACATCAGAATAAAAATTATAGCAATTTAAATACAAAAGCAAGGAAAAATGAAAATTACTAACAAGATGGAGACAAGGTCTGGACTATCTAATCAGAGATTGTTTAAATCTGGACAGACTTACACCAAAGAAGTACAGATCCTGTCTTGAATTTATAAGACGACATAACCGTGACATGGGAGCATGAAATCCGTAATTGGTTCTATGATGGCTAAGGAACAACAGTTCACTATTTCTGAGTCTACGGGAAGGGATATTGAATTTTATTTGGCCCAGTAATGAAGGCACATGAGTGTGGCCATTTAATATTTTAAATATGGTGATTAAGTCAGTGTTAAAAGATGTGCGCAAAAGATATGTGTGTTGTTACGATGCAAAAAATGAAAAGAAAAGAAGTTTTTCTATTAAGTAAATAACCTTTTTAAAACTAAAAAATATATATTTATTTGGAATATCATATTGAAGCTTGCCAGGCAACTTTCTTCTTACCGGGAAAGTTAGGGAACGGTCTTTTGATTGTGGTCGACCTACAACTTCACCTATTTGTCTGAACGAAATCTTATAATGGATATTTCACCCGCTTCTCGATGTCCAAACAAGCTGAAATTTTGCACACAGACTTATACTCGATTATAATACATGAATCAATCAGATTTATTATTTGACCAGTAAATCTATCATAATTAATTAATTAATCAAAGATTTATATGGGATATTAGTTAGTTAATAAGCTCACCGAAAGATAGCGCTAGAAGTGATTTTGTACGCTGGGTAATATTAAGATTAATAGGTAGAAAATTATATATTAAAAAAGACTACGCTTATGTATAATAATAATAACGCTATAAAAAATAAATTTTCGGACACAAAATTTTTGCTTCGCTCTCCAAATAAAAGCGTGGGCGCTTTCCCCCATCAACAAAAAAACATATACTACAAAGAAAGTTACGATGGACGGACCTACAGACAACGAAATTATTATAATTGGAATAACGTACACATAAAATATTAGTAAACCTTTTAAATTTGCCAAGGGCGCTTAAAACCACGGCGCCGGGCCTGAACTACGGCGGTATCGATTTGAGATTTATACGAAAATTTAAGATATTAATTATGGTTTAAATAATTATTCAAAATTGGTATTGTTGGTACGTTTCGTCACACAAAGGGGGCTCACTTTCAGAAATGTCAAATTTGCTGAAAAACGGATTCGTTTGAAATATGATAATCATTTTAAAACGCTGTTCGACGGGCCAACTTTTCGACTTATACAAGTTTTCCAAAATTACGTGTCACTGGTGGCTTATAATAATTTGATGTAATTTAACTTTTATTCATGAGATAACTTTACTTGAGATTATAATATTTCGAAATTTTCGTGATTAACTTTGTGGAAGTTCATTGTAAATAAATATGAATAAAACACAACGTTGTTTACTTCACACAATGACAGTTTAATTAAACAAATTAATTTAAACGTTTTCGATGCTTACTGCATCGTCTTCAGTAATATACTAACTTAAGACTAGAAGACATTTTATCTACTACATGGGACCGGAGTTGTCGGGAGCGGGGGAGGGGCAGGCGGAAAGTGAAAAGGGGTTATTGGGAGGGGCTAGTATGGCTAGAAGGGGGGATGTAATAAGTGGTGTTTGTATGTTTAAGGTCGTATCATTATTTAGATGAATTTCTATATTTTCCAAGATGTCCAATCTATTTCCTTTTTTGCATACATGCAACACCTCCACGTTATCATACTTGAAGTGATGTCCCTCTGATCTCACATGGTCTGCC
Source organism: Agrypnia vestita (assembly GCA_016648135.1). Classification (NCBI taxonomy): domain Eukaryota; kingdom Metazoa; phylum Arthropoda; class Insecta; order Trichoptera; family Phryganeidae; genus Agrypnia; species Agrypnia vestita. The sequence goes on along the minus strand of JADDOH010025116.1, from coordinate 22,408 downwards.
ATCTCTGAATTAATATTGAAATTTTTATCCCTTTAAAATGTTCATCTATTCGCGTTTTTATTTTTCTTCTGGTTTGTCCTATAAAGAATGATTGGCAGTTCCCACAGTTAATTTTATAAACTCCACTATTATCTAGATGTTCTATTTTAGTTTTATTATTGAAAATGTATTTTTTAAAGGTGTTGTGTGTTCTGCAGTAAGCATCGAAAACGTTTTAATTAATTTGTTTAATTAAACTGTCTGTGTGAAGTAAACAACGTTGTGTTTTATTCATAGTTATTTAAGATTATGATAAAAAAATTTATATCCAATCACTTCAAAAATTATAATTTTAAATGTGGTGGCATTTACTTTGTGGAAATCAATTTTAACAATTGTGAATAAAAACACTATCTTTGGTTTTTTTCCACTATTTTATTTTTTGATATAATACAACCGTTGAAACCTCCGTTTCCTTCTTCAGGTAAGTTGAGACTGAGGTGTGCGGTAATGGATGTCTGATGTATGGGTTTAGTAGAAGTGGAGGGGGTGTCTAGGTGGTGGGAAAGAGGGAACATTGTAAATGGGGAAGAAGTTCACATCTTGAACATTTTGAAACTTCTTTGCCTACTCGAGAGTAAACCCAAATGGTCAAAGGTCACCGTCACAAGGATTCGCGTTACTTTTTCAACAATATCCTTTCTTCCCGGGTTTCAATCTGTGGGATTGGTTTGCAGCAAAGCACATCTCCTTCTCCATTCTGCTCGGTCTCCGTCGATCTTCTTCAGTTCTGTGTAGGAGGCACAATTCATATCATGGCACACTTGCTCAAGATATTCACGGCGAGGGCGCCCTCTGGCAATCTTTCCCTCTACCATTCCCTCCAGTATAGTTTTGAGCAGACTTTCATGGCGTAAAATATGCCACATCCATTTTGCATGCCTTTTCGAGATGGTATTCATCATGTGCCTGGTTTCATCGATTGTATTCATAGATACGCCGCGGCGCCTGACGCATCTAGCTAACCGATCAAATGATTCCAGGTTCGCATCCTGACAGGATCCCGATAAGATGTATTATTTATTATTCGATTAATTTTCAAGGGTTGTTCTTTTTTAATAAAAAAAAGGTTTTTTACTTTGCTCCCGGAGCCATTCGCCCCAACCCAACCCGGTGATCACGCTACTGTCAAAACCGCGATGCATAACCGCAACGATAGGGACGAGACCGCACGCGGAAGTGCATCAGACACGTCATCTGTATGCATGCGACGTAAATGCACCATCAGCAGCAGTTCTCGACGGAGCGAAACTTATTCCGCGATATAATTTTCATACACCGCAAGGGAAATAAATAGTAAGGGAGAAACAGGGGCGTGACTTCGTTTTAGGCGCCCGGAGCTCATTTTCTACAGAGCGAACTTTTTTCTTCCGCTATTCGCGATCCTAGCGACAGTGACGGTGAATTGAAGTAAAATGCTGCATTGCTGTTGTGTTGCTATGCGGCATAGCGCGGTTGCCATGTAGCATAAAAAATGCACACCTGGTGATGAATGAGTAGGAACGATACGAGAGCGTACGCTTGGAAAAGTGGAGGGTTTTCATTCAGTATCCATTAAGGCTTACAATCCCGGAACATTTTTTCATATCCGGGATTGCATTTGATAGGTGTCTTATATTTTGAGTGTTGGAGTAACGATCACCATTATAAAAATCTTGATTTTATTTTTAATGAGACTAACGTAATACCGGGCACAAAAAACCTAAAATAACAGTATAAATATTTTCATATACATTAGTGTATCATTGTAAGTGGTGTGTTTATTTATTTATTTTATTTTTTATTTATTGGTTTTCTTACAGCCATATAATTAATAAATCTTGATAAAAAACATTTATTGATGTACAGAGCCTTGGGCCAATTACAAAAAAACACATATATACAAGAATATTATACCAGGATCGATAAAAAAAATAAGAAAAAACAATATGTCAAACAGTGAGTTTGTGTATTTGTGTGTTTTTATGTGTCCGTGTGTAGTATGCGTTTTTATGTGTTCGTGTGTGTGTTCACATATGTGGGAAGAAAAATGTCACCGCGCGAGTTTATACGTAAGGGATTTTGTAAACTGCTCAAAACTTAAATATAAAATATCGAGAGCTGCAAAGGTCGTGTCATAGGTATCTAGAATTCTGTTAATAATACAGTTTTTACCGTAGTTTGTTCTCCAATGATTTAAGTGGAAAGGCGTGGTGCTCTTGTTCGTCTCTGTGAATTAAAGGGTATCGAATATAAAATTTCACGTGAATCTATGCGATTATTAAGTATTTTGTAAAGGTATTTCATATTGTTTATCGTTCGCCTGTAAGAATATGTAACTAACTGATTTAATGTGTTCTATGGGTTCAGGTTATTGTCGAGAAAATGGATGTTGTAGGAGTAACTTTTTGGATGATATATACATAGGGTATCTGCAAGATTATCAGCATCAATGTTCAGGGTAAGGTCAGCACAATACATATTGCATGTGTGTACGACACGCTTCGGGAAAAATAACCAACATTGTGTGCATGTTAAAAGATAAAATAAAAAAGTTACACCATTTCGCTAAAATTTTAGTTAAAATACGCGAATTGTTCGAAACAGTCGATTTAAGGGGGGGGTAAGGTTTTTAAATATTTTTTTTGCATTTTATTTTTAATTTTTTAAACGAATGTATAACATCGTAAGAATATTGTGTCAAAATTTCAAGTCAATCGGAGCAAAATTGACGAAATTATGAACATTTGAGCGATACTCAGACTGATTTTCTATACCTGCTCGGGCAGCTAAGAGACGCGCTCACCTGAAGACTACCGGACGTGCTTATTGTATTGGAAGGGTTTTGTGTAGACAAGGACAAAAAGATGCTTATGATGAAAGCTCTTTGCTGTGTGAACATGGCATCGACGATTATGTGTAAGTATAAAATAAGTGTTGAGTTTTATTTTGAATTTTACAGTGTGCAAAACTTTAAAGAGTTTTCCCCACATCACACGTTTTCAAAGTCGGTGTCCATCATAACTTCAAAACTACTACACCGATCCTTTTGAAATTTTGAACACTATTTCTGTACATAATTTACGAGGTAACGCTGGAGAGTTTTTTTCAAATTTGTTATTAATTTTTATTTTTTAATAACAAATTAATCGATATTTTTCGCAAAAAATCGCGTTTTTCCCTTCAAAGTGTTCCAAAAAATTGAAATTTCAAAAAACCCTCCCAGCGTTACCTGGGAAAATCTATTATCTAACGAATGAACTTTGATTTTTTGATTTCAGATGATCTAGCACCAAGTTATGATGGACACCGCATTTCTCCTTTTTTCCGAGACACGTCCGAATAATTGCTGCCATGCCGTATTTTTTAATATTTCGTCTTGAAAATTTTACAAAATATTCTTCAAATGTCATTCTTTAATGTATCATTGGTTTAAATAAAGAGATTTTAACTGTGTCGGCACAAAAAATTCACAAAAACATGCCTTTTTTGTACGAATTAACCTTACCCCCCCCCCTTAAAGGCTAAATAAAGTACGCCTTAAAAGTGTAAATTTGTACTGAAAATTACGCTTTAAAAGCGTACCTAAACCTTTAAATAATTAAGTACTGACTCTTTATTCGAGTCTAGGAGGTAACAATTCCATTCCAGCATTAATGATATTTTAATTTTGTAGTAATGAATCACTTTTCTTTTCTTTTCATTTCACGCACACAGATTGCACAATTGTCTTTTATTATAGATTAACATTGATATTTACAAATACAAGTGGTTGAGTGAAATTTTAAGGCGAAACGGTCCCAAGTAAATTAAAAGAGTGTAATCAAAACGTAATGTTTTTCTTCCATACGTGTGATTATGGAATTCTCAAGCTGACCTCGGAAACAGTCGATTCGGATTCATTTTCGTCAAAATGAAAAAATACAATTCCTACCTGCGATAGTGCTGTTGGCGTACATTGTCACATCTGAGCGTCTTCTCACACGAATAACAGCGTTATCTTAAAATGATAAAGTAATGTATTCAACGATTGCAGGATCACTATAAAAGCGTTTTAATCGTATTGAATAAATATTTAACTGCATTATTTAAGCGTTACGGATATAGGTTTATGTCAGTGACGTTTTGTGTGTGCTTTAATTAGAAAACAAACCGAGTGTGGCTAATCTCCCCTCTCAAACATTTGAAATTGTGACGTAAAAATATCAATACGTTCCGCAAATAGTTCTAAACTCTTAACGCATGCATAGGCCGTATGGTAAACGCGGGGCGTCGCGGCGGCGTCATTTTATTATCCCATGGGGATCTTTTAGAAAATACGTTATTTGGAAAACATTAATAACCTCGCAACACTATATTTATTATGAGTCGAAATTTTTCAATTAGCCATGACCTATATTTTTTTCAATATTTCTAACTTATTTTTTACAAAACGTTGAACTACCATTGCTGTAACTTACATCGATTACGAAAAATTCATTCGTTTTAATACAAGTTAAATAAAATGATAAAAAAGTTTAAAAAATAGTTTTTATTATTTTATTTGATTTGCATTCAAGGGAATGAATTTGTCATATTCGATATAAGTTACTGTAATGATAGTCCAACGTTTTACAAAAAAAAAATGTCAGAAATATTGAAAAAAAATGCAAACTTGGGTGTCGTAGATATGTAGATAGGTATCTCCATATTAGGTCATGGTCGCTTGAACATTTTCGACTCATAATAAACCAATAATATATTCATGCGAGGTTATTAATGTTTTCCCTGTATATAATTTCTGCGACTGCACCTGCACGACTTTTCTTATACAAAAAATATATAATTTTACACCTCATCAGGGCCGGCCGCAGGGGTAACAGGGGCCAGACCACTCGACTACAATATTTTTTATAAAAACATCTCGAATAAAATGCATTTCAATTAATATTATCCCATTATTCACATATTTTTCACGTCAGGTGTATTAATTTTAGCCAAATTTAGGACTCAAGAGAAGCTAATCAATTCGTCTACCTAGTCTATGTTTAGATACTTATTCAATAATTTTGTAAAGTGTTTTTATGATTATTCTTTCAAAATTGTTGTTTTTATGTTTGGATTCGAAATAGATGAAGCGGATAATCTAGTTAAAACCCAATCATCTAAATATAGTATTTAAGCGTACGCCTCGATATGCCACTGCCAAAAATAATATGTATTTAGGATAAGCAGTGCGGTGTAAATCCGGTTCGTCCCGCGTAATGAATTTGCGGTAGGACTTAGCACGACTGCGTGAACCATTTTGTACATTATATCTAAAGCACTGCTACAAATCACACTTCTTCAAATTTAAAAGAATGTTATTTCAATGACATCACCCATATTCACGAAATAAAATAAGAAGCGAATAGCACCGTCACTTAATGCCAATAATTATTTCAATCTCACTCTAGTATCTATAAAAAGTACCAGCAGCGTGCAGTCAGTATTTTCAAATAAGCTGGATATTACTCGAATTTCGAATAGAAATAAAATATGAACCTCGTAAAATTCCCATCACATTTACTTTCACAATTAGCTGTTATCCGTCAAAAATGACGGAACATTGGTTCGCGTCTTTACTAAGCCCTGGTATATATTTATAGTATCTTTTTGGCGGTCCGCGGAGAGGCGGCGGTAGCAACATTACTATCGTTGCCGCCTTCGAGTTTGCTATCCCAGGGTTCAAATCGCATCTCCGGCCGTTTAATTTGTTTTTTTATCCATGAATTGGAACGAAATTACGGAAACTTTACATGAAGTTACGAGGGCAGACAGACAGACTGACTGACGGACAGACAGATAGACAACGAAATTATTTTATTTAGATGAGATTCGTTTCTTCAGATTTTTATATACCTATCATAATAATCTGTAAGATAAATATTTAATCAAGACTATAAATGTCTCATAGAGACTAAGCTATATTTTTATGAAAGTCTTTATTGGGTGTTCATAAGGCTTACGACTAATCGTACAGGTGGCTTAAGTGATCACTTTACACAACGTAACGCTCCCCAATTTCGCCCATGATAGAGTAACACATCTATCAAATGTTGGAAGCTTTAGCTATATATGTTTAACGTTTAACATGCACAACTTGTTTCATACGTGAGTTGTATTTTCACTATCGCCACCCGCAGTCGAAAGCTTTTTCCTTTCCACGACCCATTAAATGTCACTATTGATAACGAGATATCTATATTTTTGATTGAAGTTTTAAAAGCAATATCCTTTATATGTGTATATGAGATTCTTCCCAATTATTCTGAAGAACAAAATATTCTGAATATGTAAAAACTGATCTTAAAAGGAGTTAAAAAATTTAAATAATATTCAGGCGTATTCTAGTGAAATGTTAATAATTCGGAACAGAATAACCAATTTTGCAGAACACTTTTTTATTGTGAATAATAAAAAAGTTTTTAAGGGGTTTCACCACCTTGAGGCATGAGGAATATATTTTTTTTTACATAACTAATGCACATAAAAAAATTATTTTATTATCATTGTTTACGGGATACAGGATGGGGGATGGGAGGAAGGAAATGGAAAGAGAAGAAACGGAGCTGCGGCCGGCGTTCTACGTTCTCTGTATAGTACGGTGATCCGATATAAAAATCCGAGCTAAGTGTCGAGACAAAATTGACTGTTTTCAAATCTGTGTATAGGCGTATTAATATTGAGCCAACAAATTTGGATCCTAAAGGAGAGAGTGAGAGCAAGGATCCAGGCTGCCGAGATGAGTTTCATAATGGGGGTAGCCACACTGATGGACAGAGTGAGAAGTGCCGACATAAGGCACACACTCGGCATAGAGCTCCTACTCCCACATACTTATAGAAGAATCTCAAATAATGCGGCTTGAATATGTGCAAAGAATGCCAGAGAAACGAATACCAAGAAGTATCCTCTTGGCAACCCCGGACCAGTGGGTCGCCCCAGATTAAGCTGGGAACAACAACAAAAAAGTGTATGAGAACAGAATGCGTTTGGACTAGTTAACTCATACAGAAGCAGCATAAGACAGAGGAATATGAAAGCACCTTGTCGAGACTCTGGGCTACCGATTCTATCAGGATAAATAGATGAAGATGAATTATTTTGAAAATTTCAAAATGGCGGAGTTTTGAACTATCTCGCAAAGATAAAAAAAATCAAACAGCGCATTTTCTTAAAAAACATCATGTGCTTACATCGTAGATAATATTGTTAAGTCAGGTGAGTGCAAAATTTAAACAAAGTCGACTTAATATTTTTAGGGTATATTTTCCACCAGGCTGAAAAAGAGAGTTTTTAGAAAAACTTAAAAGAATGATGAAAATCGTTTAAAAATTTACTTAACGTGCTAGCTTAAAATTGCTGAGTAATCTCAGCCGTTTTTTAAAATTTCTGAAAGAGTGATAACTCAAATCATTCTTAGAACTTCAACCAGTCATATGAAAAAGAAAAAAAAACTATTTTTTGAAGTGTTAACCAGTGTAACCTCTTAATAGGATTACCCTTCAAAAATGGCAAAACATGGTAGAGACAAAAAATATTAAGAATCACCGTGGCAGTTTGTAAATCAACGAAAATGTAAAAACGCAGTAACGCTGGATGACTCGGCAGCTAAACTGGGCGAAGGAAAAAAAACTATTCCAACAATGCATTGTTTTGCATTAATCCTGCAACAATGTGGCCGAGAATGGGCGGGACACCACCCAGGGTTTGCTTCAATACGGAATGGTTAAGGCTCGTCTAGACGGGTCGAGTGATCCGCACAAATGCAAGTAATTCATTAGAAATGTTATCTTTTTGTTGTCAAAGTTTTGTTGTCCTGGATCTGGTGAAACCAGTAGATGCAGATTAAATATCTAAAATGCATCTTAATTATAAAGCAGAAAAAAAATTCGTTTGAAAGAGTAAATACTGTTTTGAAAAATTACAAAATAAGCAATATTGCTATTTCGGTATCTTAAGAGTTATTGTATACCATTATAATGCCATCAATTTTGTTGTTTTAAGTTTGACAGGTTTGAGATTAATGAATTCAATAAATCATAAAGCTCTAAAACGTAAACTAAGGTTGAAACATTCAATAATCTGTTAATGACGTTTGTTTACAATTACGTAATTCATTAATTTCAAACCTGTCAAACTTAAAACGACACGTCAAGATATCAAAATAGCAATATTGCTTATTTCAAAATACGACCGATTATTCTGTGTAGAATTCCTAGATCAATGTAACTATTTTCAGCTCACAACGTCATTTCCACCATGAGCTTCACTAAGAAGTTATCAAATTTCCATTTCACTGTCTAAAAAAATATAAGGCGGCATATTGTTTGTGCTATATATATATATATATATATATATATATATATATATATATATACTTTTTTTTTTTTTTGAACAATAAAAAAGATTTTTAAAAAAGAATACGTAAATAACATGATTTTCTAGTATTTTTTATTTCTTGTTATCATCAATTATTTTCCTCCATTTTTGAGTGAAATGTAAGGAAATATATAATTAATATAGGTACTAGTACTGCGTTCAAAAAATTAATAAAAGAATCTTTGGTCGACAAAAAAAAGTTTATTCTTACACATTACACTTACTCTAATCTCTTGCAAAATAATCCCCTTGGTGAGGCACACTTCTCCTAGCGGTCCTGCCATTGGTGGAAACACTTTTGGAAACGTATCTTTGGAATGGTGCTCAGCTGGGCAGCATAACGTCCTCTCTTGATTCAAATCGGTTCCTTTCAGCGGCATTTTAACTTAGGGAATAGCCTAAACGGAGCCTTGCCTTGGGTGTAGGGAGGCTGACAAACCAGGGGAACACTATGCTTGGCCACGAAAGCCTGAATCAGATGCAAATAATGGGCGGGTGCATTATCGTGATGGAGCTGCTCCATCGTTAATTTCGCGGAGAATCTCTTTAAGCCTAAATCGTCGGTCGAAATTAAATGTACCGATCCAATTACTGACTCAGAGAACTTGCGAACGAGGCGGGCTTACCCCCACAGTTGTGAAAATTGTGATACGACGATCCTACTTGACCAAAGTCCACACATTGTTTCGTCACTCACCATGTTTTGGCTTGTTATCGGGACATGGATTGCACTAATCCATGTCCCGATATTAGGCCATATCGGGACATGGATTAGTGTCCACTGATGTGAGACTATCTTTCAAGCGGTTTTACCACATGCTTTATAATATATGCTCTTAGCATCGTCCCCGAATACCTGTTGGATCTCGCGAATGGTTTCCTCTTGAGTATCGCCAAGCATTTGACAAAATTTAATGCAATATCGCAGCTCAAGTCGTTCCATCATTTCACGGCAATCGACAATTCGACGGGCACAAACTGCACTTCTTCACTCACAACTGACTGCCATCGACTACATCCAGCGGAAAATATTCACGCATGAATGTCTTCTACACATTTTTACCAAAGGCTTCATTTTTTGATTGGAAAAAATAAAGGTTCGATATTATTTGAACATACTACGTGTACAAGAACCCAAATCGCGGGCAAAGCTACTTAGTAAAATTAGTGCATAAAGTGCAGGGTGTAACAAAGCTAGTCCACCATACTTAATGGGAAGGTTACTACCTAAATTATATGTCGAAATTGTGTGACACCAATGCGACTTAAAAAATTCTTTTTTTTTTCAATATGTTTGCCCCATCTTCTGTAAATAAAACGTTGGACAATCGTATGATATCTAGCGTTTTAATTAAGTTGAATAATTTTATAAATTCGATAGCTTTAATACAGGTCAAATAAAATGCTAAAACCCATGTAGAAAAATTTCCATTCATACTGCTGCATCGAAATTGTTTTATTGCATCGAACTACTTTTACAACTAATCTAATTAAAATGTAATTACGCTGGTGTAAATAATTAACTTTTTTTTACTCCCTTTATAACTCGTGGCGTCTGCTTGCTTGCCGTCAACAAAAACTTTGGATCGATTTTTGACCCTTTTCCCGTGATCCAATTTCCTTTTCAACACTTGTCTGTTTTTGTTTTTGAAATTAGCTTTTATTACATTCATCATGAATATGATCGCATTTACACCATCTTTCGAGGATCTTAGCTATCTCAAGCAGTAGTTTGCGTCAAAACAACATTATCACTCCATCTTCTTCGAGGATTTCCCATTTGTATGTCATTTGGTATTTACACATTATAGAATATTTATAGAATATTATAGAATATTACTTAATTATTTAAATGTAATAATGACGATAGAAGTACTTTCACACCGCAAATTATCAATTTGTATCCCGATTTATCGTTTGACCCCGCGACGCGCAGCGAAGGGGAACACGAAGCGAATAATCTTATTTGTCGAGGATTTTGTAACGATTTGTGGTCAACACCATCTATTTTCCGCCCATCGGAATTTGACAAATTCCATCCAAAATAGCCGCCCAGAAAGCCGTGGGTGCCCCGGGAGAAAGTATGCGAAAACAAATGAAACCGCTGGAGGAGATTGATTAACGGGCGCGAAGGTATTCGAACCCACACTCGAAATAGAATCGTAAGTCACCGACGATTGAGTGGGGAATAAAAGTGTTTATGACTTACTCGCCGGGACGATCCTTGATTTAGTGGCTGCCCGCAAATTGACGGGAAATGTGTTTACAAATAAGCGGCAAACAAGCATTTCAACTCAATGTTCGGGAACAATAACCCGGATTCCTTCATATTTCAGACATTAATGCCCTTGCCACGTGAAATATATGACTAATGGTTTAAATTTATATATTCAAAGCTTTATGAAGTGAAATTTTTTGGCCGCTGTGCACGTGCAGTAATTTCAATCGGTCGTCAAGAACATTGTTAAATGGAATTTGAAACGAAAAAAACTTAGGTATCAGGACAGAGCTTACACTGTTGACTGTGATCTATTTGTTAAAAAAGTCTCCGGTCAAATGATCCCCTGCTGTTTTATATTATTATACATGGCATCTCATCTTTTCAATTGAGGAATATACACAAATTTAACTACGAGAAAGGGACAGGGAATTAATATTTTTAGTCTTAAGGCGGCCATACAAACTCCGGTATACGGGAGAGGTTCGCCTGTGCAGGCGTAACTGTTCAGGTATGCCAAAGCCCATACACGTTACGGTAGGTATACCGTAGGAATCTTCAGTTAACACTATGGAATCGTCATGAGATGACGCGATCGCGATGACAGAGTTTTCACTCATTAGAAATACGATTATGAAACGCTAAGAAAAAAACCTCGAAAAAGTTATAGTTATGAGGAATGATTTTTGAAAAGAGAGTCCTATCCAATAATAATAATTGTGATATCCATCCGTCTGTGTGTAACTTCCTAGAATGTAAAACAATTTAATTATATTCTCAATATTAATCTGATTTCAAAATTGTTATTAAATAAAATGAACACATTGACCTTATGTTTTTTTAATAAAAAAAAACTCTGAATTAGATTTTTTGAAATAATAAGTTTTTTTTAATATTTCAGTTTAATGAAAATTAAAACTTCTAATTGCTTCCATTACTATATCGCATTTGTCATTGGTATTAGTTAGTCATTAATCAAAATATATCATTCTCCACATAAGAAACTCCATTAGCAGAGCTACCAGATGACACAATTAATAATGAGGTGTACAAAATGAGGTTAAAAAAAGTATATTATCTACGTAACAATTTTCATCACTAACCCTACGAGGCGGCTCAAATTAAATAAATTAAAGAAGTAAATTTTCTATTTAATTATGTCCATCACTAACGTTATCTAGACTCTACTACTCCACTACTATGCTACGCTACTCCAAATAGCGTTGTTCTCACAGCCTTAACTGACGACCGAAATATATAATTAAAGTACGTCATTTTTGATGGGATATATCTAGTTAATTTGTTAAATGAATCAAAAATATAGCGTAAAGCCTTTTATAATTAATTTCGCATGAATGAACCAGTTTACTTAAAACTGCTTGCAATGGTTACTCTTCTAATTCGGAAAAAGGATACTATTATGAGACATGCTTTACTCCACACCAAAAATATGCATCAACTTTAAGATTTAAGAACCTCTCCGGTATACCGGAGCGTGTATGGCAGCCTTTATATTAATAAATGGAGTGTCGACGTCATAGATGGCTAGAATATTTTTATACGAATGTTTATCACTGGATTTTGGCCACAAAATTCATTCGCTGTATTACAAGTCGAATAAAATTATGAAAACCTTTCAAAAATTGAAAATAGAATTTCAGAGCGAATTTATTTTTCAAAATTGATATCAGTTACTGTAATGGTACTTCAACTTTTTGCAAAAAATAAGTCAGATATATTGGAAAAAATGCAAACTTTGATCTCCACAACCATTTGTATTATTTCATGGTGGCTTGAACATTTTCGACTCATTATCAAGGCAGGATTTCACCTGTAAAATTTTTGCTACAAGCTATGAGATACCGTGTATAATACAAAGCATCTGAAGGCATTTTACGATTGCACAACATATTGTTATGTTATGAATGATGAAAGAAATTGATTCGATATGAAATTTAATTAATAATGGCACATATTTAAATAAGATACATTGATAGCAAGATAGAATATTTTGAGTTTGTTCAAATCTTTCAGAACAGTGCTGGATTTATGTCACAGAGACATTATTAATCAATTAACGTATATTATAGATATCTCACAGAGACGAAACTGTATTTCTTATGGGAAAGTAGGTATAGAAGTCGTTTTGGGTGTACATAGGACTTATGACCTATCTTATGGTTGGTTGGTTGGCATATATACAACTTCCAAAAAATGAATAAGCATGGTATATTCTATCATGGGTGGAAATGGCGAATGTTACATTGTGTAAAGTGATCACTTAAGCCAACCATAAGATAGGTCATAAGTCCTATGTACACCCAAAATGACTTCTATACCTACTTTCCCATAAGAAATACAGTTTCGTCTCTGTGGGATATCTATAATATACGTTAATTGACAGCAAGATGACTAAGGGCCGGTTGTTTCAAGTTGGACTAAGTAAGCGTTCTTTTAAAGCATAGATTTTGACGTTCTCCACCAATCAGACGATCCGTTTTCGTAAAAATCTATGCTTTAATCGACCGCTTACTTTGATCGAACTTGAAACAACCGGGCCTAAGTAAATAGTGTGCATACTTGCAAGAACCTGCTGATCTCCATCGAGCGTGGTTATTAATCAGTTTAATCACCCAACAAAGATGTGAGTTGTTTGACACATTGAATTGTTTAACGTGGGTACGGAACATCTTGAATCTTTTCAAAAAAGCAACGCATCTGACTGATTTCATCAACAGAATGCGATTCATTCTGAAGATTATTTCATACATTATATGTTTCTTCTCTTCTTCTTTACCGGCCTAATGTGACTCCGTGGAACTCCATAACGTTAATTACATAATTTCAACCAATTGTGTGAAAAATTAATTAAAATTTCAATATCATGTATGACCGCTGTAAGAATGCGGTTGAACTAATCTGCGCACAAACGCATTTGGAGAGAGCGTGACCTCGTCTAATATATGGTCAATTAGCTTCACCTGCCGCACGAAGTTTAAGGAATCTTCGGGTAGGTGCGCGTGGCCGAATGTCAGCCGCATTCTGAGAGTGGTCGTACTTTACAACAATGTGATTGTTTCATTGACAGTAGTAATGTTTCGTAATAAGTTGTATTCTAAATGTGGAGACCTGTAATTAGCCATCTATATTATATCAATGTTTTCTATGCTTCTTTGTTGTGCTGTTGGTCTTCCATGAACATTAAATAAATGAATAAATAAATAATTTATCCTGTGCAAGGTATGCTCCGATGATCACCAGCATTTTAAATATTTACCGACCATCTGAGGATACGCAGACAAGATGACTTCTGCTTCTCCTAACTTCCTGCGACGATTACCTTCTAAATAAAATAGCACTTTGTTTAACACCACTTTATTTTTCTCATTGCGTAGGATGTTGAATATGCAACATTCCTTCGTTTGACAGTTGTTATTTCTCCTTTCCGTAATTATAAAATATATTTTATACTTTGGAATATCCCTTCCCCACCCCCTGACATATTTTCGATGTAAATCTGTACCGTTTGACCGATCGGACTCAAAATTTGGAAACTTATTCCTTAGAACTCAGCGGTAACATAGGCGATATTCCCCCTTATCATTTTACCCCTTCCCCTCCCCTGACATATTTTCCGATCCGCTCAAATTTTGTAAACTTATTCTTAAAGACTCGGCGGGTAACATATGCGACATTTCCCACCTATTCTTTTAACCCTCCCCTTCCCCTGATATATTTTCGATGCAAATCTGTACCGTTTGACCGATCGGACTCAAAATTTGTAAACTTATTCTTAAGGACTCGGCGGATAATATATGCGACATTTCCCCCTATTCTTGCAACCCTTCTCTTCTGCTGATATATTTTCGATGTAAATCTATACTGTTCGACCGATCGGACTCCAAGTTTTGAAACTTATTCTTTTGGACTCGGCAGGTAACATAGGCTATATTTCCTCCCTCCCCTTTTACCTTTTCTCCTCCCCTGATATATTTTCGATGCAAATCTATACCCACTGTTCGAATCAAACCTTTGTTTACCCCCAAAAATTTATTCTCAAATTAATCCTTAACCCGTACAACGCCGGGTACGAACAGCTAGTATTAAATATTTCTTAATTTCCTTATTACGGATTCTAGATAATGAAGTATACTTTATACGTATGAAAAATATATTATGCATGCATATAAATATTCATTAAAAATTAGCGCCGCCTAGGACACTAAACGATTTTTTGGCCGCGGCCTGTCGATTAATGCTCAAATTTTATTAATTATTATAAATAATGTTCAGTTTATTACTTTTATATAAAGCAATTCTATCTATGTTATTTCTCTAAAAAATTGCAGTCTAGAGTATACTTTATACGTATACAATGTATACACATTTTGATATAAATGAATAATAAAAACCCACATTTTCGTAAAAAAAAAAAAAGCCGAAATATGCATTTGCAGTGAATGTGCCGCCTTAACTCTTAACTGGCGTCGTGGGGTTCATTTGGACCCCAACATACACATTTACTGTTACAATATTTATATTTTTTAACTTACGCGTACACGTATCTCAGTAATCTCATTACTTCGCGTGCTGCGGCGGGTGCCGGGCGCTTAGACATTACTAGAAGCGGAAGTTCAGCTGGCTTGAGATCATAATGGACCCTCGATACTAAGTGTATTTAAACTACTGGAACATCTGGGCGCAAAAGATGACGTTGCTATTTATGTATTCGAAAAAAGGACCAAAAACATTCTCAGAAATGATTAAAATGTTGCAACTATTTCTGTAAGAATCATTTAGTAAATACTGTAATGTTTTCCAAATGTGATATGTAAGGATCTTCTTAGAAACGAATACAACGATTTCAACGATTTCAACGAATACAAAACTCGTTTTGTATTCGTTGAAATTTTGAAGTGACGTCATGTGTGTCAATTTTTTTTATTCTATTGGTCTCAGAAAAAGATCCTGTTATATTTAAGTTTAAAGTAGGTAAAATAAAGCGTGAAAAAAGGATTTGTATAAGTTTTTTATTTTATTTTTGCATTTATTTTTAGATGTCTAAAGTACAGACTGAAAAATATTACCCAAAATCAAAGACTGTTATCAATAAGGGATTAAAATATGTTACATTTATGATAAAGTTAATAAAATTTAATTCTTACTTTTCAATGGGGATATTATTTTAAAATACACCCACTTTTACCAAAATTCGTTTATAAGACATGAGCTTATTTGTATTTTTTGAAGTAGGGTCATTTTGGGCCCTCGTACCAAAAATGTAACAAAAAATATCGATACCATATATTTTTAATGATTCATACAATATATCAAATAATTGTGGATTTTAGGTTTAACAGAAATAATATTTAAATACAGTTTTTTTATTATCATATGGAGTGCACGGCCCTGTTAAATATTGCGCACATAGTTATTTTTAACAATGTCGATATTTTCATCTCATGTGGAAGTAGATTTATACTCCTTAAAGCAACATTTAAATAATTTCATTGTGTAAGTAAGCAGTAAATAATTAGAAAAATAATACTTCAAAATATTAGTTGTCATACCATCCCAGTTGTCATTCACATTTAGTTGATGAAAATTATGCGGTCTCCATAAAAACTTTTCTTTTATGGATCATAATGCTGTATTATTAAATGTAGAGTTCAAAATTCCAATCTTTATTGTATAAAGCGAGAGTCCTGACCTCTCGACTATATAAAACCAGACTCCTTATTCTATGTCTCAGTCAGAATGTCTGGTATTACGGCTTCATAAATAAGAATATCCAAGAACAGATATTGATTATCGTATTAAATCTCGACTAAATAATATATATTATGTGGGATTTTGATTCTTGCGTGCGAGGCTACACGAAATTATTTTATGTACAAGTATGTGCTCTCAAATGATGTAGTAACTCAATTATTTTTTGTGTGAATGATCGCATGACAAAAATAATATTTATTTAACGTTCTTTGTAATTTACGTTCTAATGTCAACATTTTTCAATTTTTATGACCGAATGTGAAAAAAGATAAGTCGTACCTGCTAATTTTGAACGGGCTCGAAGATTTGATTTGAATGGGCGATGGAATGTGATCATCCTCAATTGTAAGTATTGCCTATCAAGTTCTTAACGTTTATTTATAAATGTTATTTTAAAATTCCATTTGTATTGTATTTTTTAAATTGTATAAAAATTCCATTTAATTCTGCAGCTATTTCATTAAAATAAACTTGTAAGCTTGCTATAATATCTAGGGCAGTGGATCTTAACCGGTGCTGCGCGGAACACTGGAAATGATGATAGCCAAAAATTAAAGCTGACTCATCTGTTTATATGCTGCAGTATATTTAATGCTAGACTATTCGTTTAGGAGTATGTGATGGCTAGATGGCAGCACTTGCGTTTGTAAGGAGTGGGTGGTACACGGAAGCGCTAGCGTTTTCTGACGATAATTTTTCTTGTGATTAAAAGTGCTCCCTGTCTTAAAACGGTTAAAAACCATTGAAGTAGGGTCGGGTCATCTTAGAAAGGATAAAAAATTCTAAAATATTTGTTTTATTTTATTTATTTATTTATTAATGCCCTTCAGGGCTTTAACAAAAAATAAAGTAAAGTAATACATATCAAGCACAATCTTTGCTTTCTCAAGAACTTTCTCATTTGTATTGTTTCCAATTTGATATTCTGTCCACATATTCCTCTTGCTTTAAGTTCATTTGGAAAATCTATTCTATGTATATTATTATCCTTAAAACATATAGAATATTGAAAACGTAATAATTGGTATAGGGGGGCACGGCGTCGGCGAAACCGTCTGATCGGACCCATGGCTCGAGTCAGTCTAGTTGAAACAGGTTTCTCGCCTTCTCCACGCGTCGGCCTCCTTTCTCATCTGTATGGTTTCCAATTTGAAAAAACCGTTATAATTTCGAAAAATCCAAAATTATACTTTAATTAAGTTTTTTAAACGAAAATTCGTTAGATCAATTTTATCTTCGCCACGAGACTGCCTGGTTAACCAAGTTTTTATTATACTCCCTTTCTCATTTACTAGTGGAAACTGGTTTGGCGCTTAACCTACGCGTTGGGCTTCAGTCGAGCGACGCTATGAAGTAAAATTTCCAAAAATCCAAAATTATACTATAATCAGGTTCCGTGTCTACCAGACGCGTTGAAATATTTTCATACAACTTACTAAGTTGTATGAAAAAATCATAAAAAATTTGAAAAACCCAAAAATTTATTAATTTTTTTAACGAAAATTTGATAGATCTTCTTACCGTCGCCACGAGTCTGCTTGCAAAGTTTCAGCTCGATTGGATCACGGGAAAAGGGTTAAAAATTGATCCAAAGTTTTTTCGGCAGACAAGTAGACGCTACGAGTTAAAAGAAACGGAGTAAAAAACTAACCCATAAAAACCAAGTTTTTATTTTACTCCCTTTCTTTTTTTAAATTAAGTTTACCATCATGTAATTCAATAATTTATTGACTGAAAATGAAACATGTCTAGACAAATATGTATGTCAAAAATCTCTAAAAATATCTCTTTATTATTTGATTTCTTCCCAAAAAACCGATGTGATCTGTAAACCAATTGTCATAAATTTTCGAAATTCGTAGTGAAGTACCTATTATACCTACCGACGGAGTAATTCAAATTTTAAATATTCCGTGACGTTATCAGGCCGCCGTTGGTAATCAAACTTTTGGAATGATTCCAATTTGAAAAAACCATTAAAATTTCTAAAAATCTAAAATTATACTATAATTTTTATTTTTTAAACGAAAATTTGATAGATCTTCTTGATCGTCGCCACGAGTCTGCATACTTGCCAAGTTTCAGCTCGATTGGATCACGGGAAAAG
Organism: Agrypnia vestita; assembly: GCA_016648135.1. Taxonomy (NCBI): domain Eukaryota; kingdom Metazoa; phylum Arthropoda; class Insecta; order Trichoptera; family Phryganeidae; genus Agrypnia; species Agrypnia vestita. Next base: position 3,890 of record JADDOH010025116.1, on the reverse strand, counting down.
GGTTAAAAATCGATCTAAGTTTTTTCGTCAAGGAAACAAGCAAGCAGACGCCACGAGTTAAAGGAAAGGAAGTAAAAAAAATTACCCACAAAAACCAAGTTTTTATTATACTCCCTTTCTTTGTAAAATATAACAACAATTAAAGACGAATTAAAACATATAACGTAACACTAAACTTACAGTAATTTAATATTAGGTCCTTACATATGAAATTGGCGTTTAGTATGGGAGGAACATAAAGCCGATTTTTTTTTATTATAATATATTTATTTAATCAAAGTATGTACCATTGCTATCTATGCACCTTTGCCATCTTATAGGTAGTTCATCGATCCCTTTACTAAAAAAACCATTCGGACGGGAATCAATAAAATCTTTGAAGGCGGTTTGGACTGCCCCATCGGAGTTGAATTTTTTCCTTTGCAAGAAGTCATCCAAATTTCGAAAAAAATGGTAATCTGTTGGGGCAAGGTCCGGAGAGTACGGTGGATGTCTTAGACATTCCAATTGAAGCTCCTCTAATTTGGTAGCCGTCTGTTGTGCAGTGTGTGGTCTAGCGTTATCATGAAGCAGCATTGGCCTAGAGCGATTAACTAGCCTCGGTTTTGATGAGCGCTTCCGATTACCGTACAGGATCCACTTTTCATCACAGGTAATGATTCGATTTAAAATCCCTTCATTATTGTGCCGGTTGAGTAATGCAACGCAACAGTCAACGCGCGTTTGTTGATTTGCTTCACTCAATTCGTGAGGTACCCACCTTTCAAGCTTTTTCACCTTACCAATTTGCTTCAAGTGGATTAAAACAGTTTTATCACTAACACCGCAGCCTGCAGCTAACTCGGATGTGGTTTGCGATGGATCCGCTTCCACAATAGCCTTCAATTCTTCATTATCAACTTTGGTCTCCGGCCGTCCACGGGGCTTGTTCTGCAGGTCGAAATTTCCAGAACGAAAACGTTGGAACCAAAAACGCACTGTGTTTTCTTTTGCGGCACCGTCGCCATACACATCATTAATCCTTCGAGCCGTTTCTGCAGCACTGGTGCCACGGTGGAACTCGTACTCGTAAATAAAGCGATATTTCAAGTTTTTCATTTTGTAAACTGAGTCTCGCAAAGAAAAAAACAATTGAGGAAAAAACAAATGAATTATAATTTTCAAAACACAAATACATGAGTAAATATCTGTAAAAATTTGGATTTGGAATTCCTAACCAAAGAGAAGATATTTGAGATCAAATTTGCCAGTACGGTAAAACGTCAATTTCATATGTAAGGACCTAATATAACATTTTTTCAGTAAATCTGCATACGAGTTTTAGTGCCGCTGGGGTATTTGCTATCAATTTACATTTTTAAGTTGGCATATAAATTTTTATGTAATTTTATATTATCAGAGCATATATTTTAATACCAATTTCAAATGCTGTATGCGTATTCTAGGTTTACTACCTAATAAATACAGTTATCATATACCTAACTTAAGTTATAATAAACATATTTTTTCAATTACCTACCGAATATCTCAACATGTTATCCAATTAAACTGTGCCAAAAAAACTTGAAACTTGTGAATATGTTTAACATCGATGGTTAAACCGTAGGTACATATTATATACACCGTAAGTAACTTACAATATTAATATTAATATTTTCATTTCTCAAAAATATGAATAAATAAGCAGTTACATTTAGCATTATCTCTTACGATAGTTTATCTTTCATCCCTCGGTCACAAAGCCAGTAACATTAGGCGTATGTTTTATTTCAAAACTTATTTTTAAAAACATTGCGGTTATACCTATTTTATATCAAACTTCTTTTAAAGCACTTGAGTTTATTAATTAAGACCGCGATCATTTTTCCAAATGTTTCATTATGCTTTTTTTTATTTATGAATAACAAATTGAATTTGGTTAAAATAAGAAAATAATTTTATATTTAGTATACGTTTTTATCAATATTTAAATTTATATGATTATGAAAGGTATAGTATTTTGTATTAAAGAAATCGCATTTTCCGAGGCAAATTAGATTTTATAAACTCAAGGGTACAAAAACCTAATTACTTTTTAATCTATTCGATACTTGAATTTTCCGATGCTTATTGACATATTTAATTTTTGGTATTTTGTTTTATGATATCGATTAATTACATTAAAAGATAATTCGATATCGTTCAATTAATCGAGCGCGAGCTCGGGAGTTTATTTTCAGCAGGTTAAGTGAAGGCTGGCTTACATTGTTGCGTTTAGTGTCCGCGCGTGACTCTCCCGGGTAGGCTCTCTTCTCCCACCATCCCCCTGGAGACCGGCGGGGTAAAATAAACAGGAACGTACAATAATGTGAGCACACATGGAGATTATATTTCATAGCAATATTGACGTTCTGGGTTGGCTGTAAAAACAGACGAATAATTTTTCACGTTCTCGATGCTTTTAAAGATAAAGTGGGTTACGAATTTGCCATCTGCGCTGAAATGAAATAATATTTACATACGAAATATACATAATATGTTTTATTTTATTCCAGGCAAATATAGTAGATATTATTTTTAACATTAAAGAGTAATTTGAGTAACTATATTGCATATATTTGTCTTCTATGTCTGGTTACATGTATACTTTATGGAAGTTATTTAATAATATTCGGTATTTGTAAATGCCTCGGGCAAACAAGCTTTTCGGAAAACTCTTCGTTTTTTGGTTATTTGTTCCTCAAAAAAATTTAAAACCAACATATCAAATTGGTATATTAAGTAGGTACTTTCCTCTTAAATAGAGATGCGTACACGGTATATGTGTCATATTAATATTTTTACTATTTTCGTTACTAATTTTTAACTAAGCTAAAGCGCTTGTGCTATGCTCTTACTTGGTGATTTTCTGAAACGAGACGTGATCTTGCGAATACTAAATCACTAGGTGAGTATCTTAACCAGTTAACCAACAAATATGACTTATTTATTCATGTAATGTAGAGAAAGGAAGCATATTCGGAATACTATTCGAAATTCGGAATACCTTCCATATCCCTTGCTAGGGCAGCAGTCAGGAGAGACCTTGGGTGAACTGTCTAATATGTCACCTCTGGTACACGATAAATATGCTGGAAGTGAAATAGAAGATTATGTATATAATTACTACAAATAATAAACAAGACACTATTATACTTCCATGATATGAAAAGTAAATATAATTTGGAATATGCTCTTCTGAATTACATGAACTATTTTTAAACACACATTTTTCTTATTCATGCAATTTTTGTTTTTCACAAATACATAAATTATAATTTCTATGAATTTACAAATGCGTTTCATAATAAACTAATATAAGTGTCTATTTATAAAATATACTTTAATTCATTTTCTGTTCTCTAATATAGAAAAGGTATTCCGAATACGCTCTATTTCCACTGCATTTTTTAAGATACCAACGTACTTAGAAGGGTCAAAGGTCAAAGAAAAAAGTTACATTACATAAAAAAAATAGACATCTGCATACATAGTAGAACTAACTCGTAATAAAAGTAAGATTAATAATTATTCCCTTAAAATTATATATAAATGGGGAATATTATTCTTGAAACGTCAAAATGCCCGCAATAAGGGCATCTCCGTGTCACGTCGTGAATCGCTTCTCGGCTTCTTCTTGTTTGCTACGATCAAAATGTAACTATACTTTATGTTTACGAGGGATAAATGATTTAAATGGAAGAGATATAAAATCATAATTTACAAGTTCGTTAATACCTGTTGTTCATGTTAAAGTATGATCGAAATTTTTCGATCACCACCAACTTATAGAAAACAGTTTCAAGATTCCTCGCACCTCTCGATGTTTTCCTTTGGGACTTTTTGAAGTCTATATCTATCAGAAACGATCG
>JADDOH010025115.1:45050-90702 GCA_016648135.1 Agrypnia vestita | reverse complement strand
CGAACTCTGAACCCACGTAATGAAATGAATAGTGACCATGAGACAATGACAAATTATATAGCACGAACATTCCATTTGATACACAGAAGAAAACATCAGGAATAAATAATATCAAAGGTTCTTATCTTAGTTCTGTAGTTGGTCTGCTTCTGAGATGGCATCCTGATCCGAAGTAATATAACTCTCCAAAATTGAGCAATTACCAGCGCCTGTGTAGCCCTTCATTTCCCTTATATATATATTTTAATATCAGCGCCTGTAAAACTGTATTAGATCCTAGTAACAAGAAAACTATTCCCTCTACGCCGAGCACATACAGAACATAAACCCCTTCAATCTAGTTCATCCACGGTTATGCAAAAAGGCGAAAGAATAGTAATAGTAAAAGGTCCTTAACTGACAGAAGTTGAAGTTCTCTGCAAACTGCCCATATCTTCTAGTGGCGCCTGTGTATTCCAATAACAACTTTCCAGTCATGTATTTAACATAACGTCCTCCTTGTGTGTATGTGTGCTGCAATATCTGTCATCCAGTTAGTGATTCCCAAAATAGTGTTTTCCTTGTATATATATATATATTTCAATATCAGAACCTGTAAAACTGTATTAGATCCTAGAAACAAGAAAACTATTCCCTCTACGCTGAGCACATACAGGACATAAACCCCTTAAAACTAGTTCATCTACGCCGTATAGTGATATCACAAGCAGACATGACCAATATAATTACAAATATGCTTGCGTCCCACCGACTGGACGCCTGTGTTTTCCAATAACAACTTTCCAGTCATGTATTTAACATAACGTCCTCCTTGTGTGTATGTGTGCTTCAATATCTGCCATCCAGTTAATGGTTCCCAAAATAGTGTTTTCCTTGTATATATATTTCAATATCAGCACCTGTAAACCTGTATAGGATCCTAGAAACAAGAAGACTATTCCCTCTACGCCAAGCACATACAGAACATAAGCCCTTTCAAACTAGTTCATCTACGCCGTATAGTGATATCACAAGCAGACATAAACAATACAATTACAAGTATGCTTGCGTTCTCCCCCACCTTGGTGGAAATATTCGCATTCGTATTCACCGAATAGTAGGCCTGATATTCGTATTCATGAAGGTAGTATTCGTTGCATCATGGTTATTATATTTACAAGTATGTTCAAGTTCCCCCACCTTGGTGGAAATATTCGCATTCGTATTCACCGAATAGTAAGCCTGATATTCGTATTCGTGAAGGTAGTATTCGTTGCATCACTCTCAATAATAAAATCATATAGATAAATAATTACGGTAACTCATAAAAATATGATATTACTTATATTAAACGAACAAAGCAAAACAATCTGTCATATAAGTAAATAACGTGATCACGGAAGACCGAAGGTTAACTACCCCTGAAGAGACCGCGATCTGCCCACAATATTGAAAAATGTTCTAGAAAACATTTCAAATATCTAATATTGAATGAATTAAACAATGTCATATGAAAACTATCACGGCTACGGAAGACCGAAGGTTGATCTGATCTAACCGTAAACGACCCACAATAATGGAATATGTTGTAAAAAAAACATTTCAAATATCTAATATTGAATGAATAAAAACAATGTCATATGAATAACTATCGCAATTAAGGAATATATACAATTCGAAACACGTCTTTATAAGAACTTGATAGGAACAAATCGTGTTTTCAACGATTGCCTAATGATACGCAATACAAACATGTAACGAGTTCAAATAAACCACACATTCATGTTTTAATAAAATAAATATAAAATCCAGATGCATTTTTAAAATATATTGTTAGTAGGAAACTTCTCGCACGATTTGAATTTATATCACTCTGACAATCGAGATATTAAAACCACATAAATGAATTATCCCCAAAATAATACAGATCATATAGAAATCCGTGTATTCAATCGCCAGTATAGATAACAAAGCATTCTTTTGCATAAGGATACATCCGCCCTGAAGAATCTCTCGTACATTCCGAACCTCGCGACATTGAATATACATAATTATCCTGAATTTTAAATCCCACAAACAAACACGAAACACCCTTCGTCAGTAAAGTATTCCATTTTAAAGCCTTTATATCTTTGGTAATATATGAATATCAAATTTAAATGATTTTTCATATGAACAGCGACAGAATTACATATTTCATCAGCGTTATGCAATAATTCCCCCGCTGGAATTATCACAGTAGCAACATTACGATTTCTTGTACATTAAATCCGAAGCGCGTATAGTAATAATTATCCCTAGGCCCAAAATACGTAACAAAACAATCCACAACATGTATCAATAATTGTTACGATCCAGAAAGTTCTAAATTGAATACACGAAAAAGGCAATAGAAATAAATAATATTGAAAATGCTTAGCTGTATCGTCGAGTGTTGCTGCCTCTGTGACTCACTGATGGTATTTCGGTCCTCTCTCCACAAGAGCCTCCGGCCAACGTTGATGCTGAAGAAAGAAGGCAGATCCGCGAATTTGTATGGCTTATATAGTCTATATTTCTCGCCATTTTTGACTCCAACCGACGTGTAAAGGTAAAGTCTCTCTCAGAAAGCCTCTGATTGGCCGAATTCGTTCCGCGGATCCACGTTCCTGATAGGCTCGCTTCATCAGAATCATATAACATAAAGCCCGCTTTACACGCCCGCGTGCAGAAATAATAACGCTCGCCCGCACCTACTTATCCGGCAGATAGATATTTTCGTATAATTTTTCAGCAATGTCTATTTGAATAGGCCAATATCGTTACAAAATCAACAAACGCGCGTTGACTGCTGCGTTGCATTACTCAACTGGCACAATAATGAAGGGATTTTAAATCGAATCATTACCTGTGATGAAAAGTGGATCCTGTACGATAATCGGAAGCGCTCATCGCAATGGCTGACCCCTGCCGAACCCGCCAAACCATGCCCCAAGCGAAAATTGACTCCAAAAAAGTTACTTGTGAGCGTTTGGTGGACTAGTGCTGGTGTCGTTCACTACAGCTTTCTTAAATCTTTCCAGACGATAACGGCAGATGTCTATTGTCAGCAACTGCAAACCATGATGGAAAAGCTAGCTGCTAAACAACCGAGGCTGGTTAATCGCTCTAAGCCACTGCTGCTTCATGATAACGCTAGACCACACACTGCACAACAGACGGCTACCAAATTAGAGGAGCTTCAATTGGAATGTCTAAGACATCCACCGTACTCTCCGGACCTTGCCCCAACAGATTACCATTTTTTTCGAAATTTGGATAACTTCTTGCAAAGGAAAAAATTCAACTCCGATGGGGCAGTCCAAACCGCCTTCAAAGATTTTATTGATTCCCGTCCGAATGGTTTTTGTAGTAAAGGGATCGATGAACTACCTATGAGATGGCAAAAGTGCATAGATAGCAATGGTACATACTTTGATTAAATAAATATATTATAATAAAAAAAATCGGCTTTATGTTCCTTCCATACTAAACGCCAATTTCATATGTAAGGACCTAATATTTATATTTATTATTCCTGTATAACTGTGTTTCAACTTGCTGCCCCCTCTTTTACTTGGTTTTATTTAATATTTTTCTTTATTTTGTCATAAATATTCTTTTTTTCTTTTTACTAATTTCTATTACTGTAGAATGTTCTTAGGTTTTCACGGCCACTTTTGGGCTTAATATTTCACATAATATTAATTTTATCTTCTGGTTTGGGTCTTCTGGGGCATTATGCCGTGTTATTATGAACTTTCTGGCCGACGTTTAGGATCCCATTGCAGGTTCCATCATAGGGCTGATGTGTTATTGTGAGTGATGGTGTCGTGGTTAACTATTGGCTTGCAATACCGTGTCGAAAGCAGGGTGAGAACGTTGTCAGTGTTGTGTTAAGTATTGGCTAGCAATACCGTGTCGGAAGCTTGGCGTTTCTGTGTTTATGTGTTGTCTTGTGTCCCGCGTATGTTTCATCTATTGTCCGATCACTAATACTTAATCCGCACCAATAAAATTATTATAAAAAAGGTACTCGGATGGACGGATGGACGGACGGACAACGAAAATATTATAATTGGGAGGTTTAAATACATGACTTTTTTATGTGGATATATATAATAATAGGAATAACCGGGGATATCTCTTAAAGCATGATGCTTTAAGGGATATCCCCGGAAATCAGTATTTTGGACCAGGGCAAGCAAGTGGATAAATTATTAGATATTTTAAGCTTAAAAACAGTTTGAAATTAAATTATTTTTTTCGTATTTTTAATATAATGACACTCAGGAAAGGACATGCTGTCTTCGCTAGGAGCAATCATTAATTCAAACGTTTTTTTTCCTTGGTTACGAAAATTATATTTATTTGTTTTCGAAAATATTCATATTATTATAATTATTTTATTTTTTGATTAAGTTAGTTAATATTACACTCCTGTATATTAACTAATATTTTACACAATGATTTATACACAACGTGGTATTCCACTAATTTGAGTTATATACGCCTAAGCGCTTTCGATGCTAACAACCATCGTCTTCAGAAACAATAGAGTTCTAATATTGCCTCTGAAGATGATGGTTGGGCCCATCGAAAGCGCTTAGGCTTATATAACTCAAATTAGTGGAATAAAACGTTGTGTATAAATCATTGTGTTAATCATGAACTTCCACTGTAAACGAAACAACGCTTAATTAATTTATTAGTATTTTACACTTTACATTATTAAAACTTTAATTAATATAGTATCCATATTAATCTACAAAAATATTTATATTTACATGTAATCTATTCTACGATGTAATATAATATAATATATCTAGCAAAATCAATTTATAAGGTGTAAAATTACGAGGTGACACATTTCCCGTGATACATGTGTGCGGATGTATACACATATATAATCATAGTCATGCATACACTAACACATATTTGTATTAAGTGAAAATCGGGCAATCTTATGCACAGGAACCGCAACTCTCGTCCGTAAATTTGCAATGTCCATGTTACTCTATATTAATAATTGTTACCACTTCTATTTTGTTTGTTTGTTTACCACGTGCACTGTACACGCCTATCGCTGTGCGGTGCATGTAAATTCGTACATGAACGCATTACATTGACACAATGAATATATGCATGTTGCTGGAGTACTATGAACACACTTGTAATTTATTGGGATTAATGGGTTGATTGTGTAATAAGTAATTTAATATTTTTTTATACATTTTGTACCTAGTATTATGTACGTTAGTGTCCAAAATCAAATTAAAATTGAATTATATAAACACACGCTTATATTATTTATTCGTATCAATATTTCATGTAGGTACTAATACTTTTAGGAATTGGGCATTTTTTTACGAAAATGTGGGTTTTGATTATTCATTTATATCAGAAAGTATACTGCAATTTAGGGCAGTAACTTAGATATAAACTTTTTTATTATATAAAAGTAATAAACTGAACATTATTTACAACAATTAAGAAAATATAAGCATTAATCGACAGGCCGCGGCCAAAAAAATCGTTTTTAGTGTCCTAGGCGGCGCCAAGTTTTAATCAATATTTATATCTGGGCACAATATGTTTTTTTTATAAGTATACTTCATTATCTAGAATCCGTACTAAGGAAATTAAGAAATATTCAATATTAATAAAGTTATAATGTTTTAAATTTGATCTTGATTTTAAAACGCTTTTTATTTATATGAATTTAAACGGTATATTCTATTTATTTCCGTATTTTGAGGCTTTACTCACTAAATAAAAGTTAGTTTTTTTAAAAAATTTTTTTTTTTATTATTTAAAAATAAAAATTACAATGTATGAAATGTGCCAATAAATGACGCCGCTGCCAACGGCATGCTGTTATTTAAATATTTATTTTATGTTAATAATAAATATGTTAAAATTATTTAAAATATTAAGGTATTTGGTGAAAAGGCATTGTGGGAGGAAATATCGGGAGCTACGAATGCGCTCCCCCTGGGTTGAGGCTCTATTAATGTCAATGCCCAAGTTCGAAAACTTTATGGAAATTGGTATTTACCATAGACCATCAAAATAAACAGACATGAACCAAAGTAAATTTCTCTTCTACAGTTTGGCATCATGTCTGGTGCAAATACGTTTGCCTTGTTTTAAAAAATTATTGCGAGCTTGTAATTTAATTAAGCTTGGAAACAATAATTATGGAAACAAAATCTAAATAATCGCAAATAAGGTATAAATTAGTTGCACTTTATTAAAAGAAGACTTATTCTGTTTCGAACAAAATTTATAAAAATACGTCATTAGTAAAAAAGAAAAAAAAATTGCCTACTAGGGGATTTAATTATGCAAAAATAAATACTTTAACTGCAATATAAATGTTTCCTAAACATACGCAAATAACTAGTTTATTCATCTCTGTACCTATTTTATATGCTTTAGTTTTCAACTGAAAATGCTCTTTTAAGTGATATTTATATATTTATAAGTATGATAACCTAATTTCATAATTGATTCGAAAATAAACGCACGAAAGTTTAAAAATTTGATGTATCCCTTGTTACTTTTTTTACTTTAATTTTGCTTTATTTACTTTCGTACATCTCCTCTTGCTTGCTCGTCTATTTTTGAAGCTTCCAATAGGACCGAGCCTCAATCAACATCCGGCCTTATGTTCTTCTTGCCCACAACTCTTGCCTAATATATATTTTTTCCATTTTCCTTTAATAGTTCTATCGGCTTTGCTACAAATTTTTGTATTAGCTATTTATTTGTTAATTCTTCTAAAATCCGCAAAAAATTGCGTGTTTCAATAAAAATCTTTATTTATTCATTAATAGTAATTTTACTACTTGTGTTAGTGCTTTGTTCAACCTGCGCATTTTTGGGTATGGCTCCTACATCCTCTGTCTCTGGCTCCTGTCTTTATTTTTTCTTTATTGTTGTTATTAAGTTAATGTTTTTTCATGTGATAATTACCGTTTTCATGTTTTATTCATAATTCTACATGTTTAAAATGTATAATTTTCATGTTTTTTCATGTATGTACATGTTTATGAGAATAGGAAGAAGTCGCGAAGATTTTATCCGGCGAATACGAAGGCTGAGTCATCACAACGGTCTTATTTTTGGTCAGAAATTTTTAAATGTTTATTCCATGTTTTACATCCAATATGGTATCAGTACATCCAATACGTCAAGTACAAGTGAAAAAACACTTCTCACAGCAAAACTAACAGTAAAATGAAATTCATAATTGTTTATATTGACAACTAAAGAGATATCCGCAGATTATAAATCCTTGTTCTACGTCGGCAAAGAAATGGACGTCATTGAGCGCAACCATAGGGAGGATTTCGCCAAAGGTCGGCAACAAAGTTAAAAACAGATTTATATTGTATAATTTCTACTACTTCTACATCAGTACTGAAATTTCATCTAAAACGCGCCTGTAGAAGTACAACTTCAAAAACTGTGAGAATTAGAATTTTTTTATCAAACCTATTTTTGTACATTCATAAATGTATTCAGTTTGCTTTTATCCTTCGTTGACAAATATATTCAGTTTCCCGCTATTTCGATTCCACATCTACACTATTTCGACATGGAAACTATAACGCATGTGTACGGAACAGAGTTTCGATTTATTCTTCAATTTATCAGTATGCATTAGCAAAAACGACATGGTCTCTCCGCCTCGACCGCCCGATAAAACGAAACAGTACAATTAAACGCGGTCGCATTTAATTCGAATAAATGTTAAAGCGGAACGCTTCCCGTAAATTCCACGTTGTTTCTCGTTTTCTGGATAGCACAAAGAAAAGGCAACTTTTATTCCGTGCGGAAAATCTGTTACTCCGGACTCCGCTATCTAACTCTGGCTGTCCTTTTCTCTCTGGCACCGGCCGCTGCAGCGCGAGGGGGTGCGAGGCGCCGGGAGCCCGACAAGGTAGAGCGAGATATAATCAGTATTGTTGTTTATTTTGCTCGCTGCTAATTAAACGGCGGGGGATTTTCATTATAAGCCGCACGTCTCGGGGAGCCTCCTCAGGTGTGCCCTGCGGGGTGCGGTTTACGGTGCGTTTCACGGGATCTTCTTTAATTGCCGGGTGCCGCGTGTCTGTCTCCCTCTCTCTAATCGCGATTAGATTCGGACGAGAAAAACGCGAGCAAAAATCGTCCCAGTCGGGAGGCGAACGCGTAACGCAACTCTTGTACGGTGGTATAAATCAACTTTCATTATGAGTCGGGTATAGTTAACCTCCGGCGGGGTAGAGGAAGGCAGTTTGCACAGGCTGTTAAGTTAATCGCCACTCCGAGTGCAGACAAAAGCGGTGCTGGGAAATTTACAACTTCAGGCACATTAAAGCTCACTTTCTCGCCTCCATCCTGTATAAAGTACAAAGGAAGACAGAATATATCCTAAATGTGTGCCTCAAGCGGTATTAGGGTTCGGGTGATTTGGGTAATTCTTTACTGAGGCGTGGTGTAAATCCCCAGATTGGATCGGAAGGTGTGAATTATGGGCCAGTGGTAAGTGCCCGGGTAGCCCAACTGCCGGGGAATTGAAAACAATGTATTCAAACAGCTTTCACGACGTTCAAGGAGCTGGGATGTTCATCTCCAGTCACCGTTTTGTTTATTGGATATCGTTATACAAATAATACGACTTCGACTCTGACTCCCAGCCATTTGACTTTAGTCGCGAAAGAATTACGGCTCGCATAAATGTATTCGGTATGCTTGTGCTTTTGGTATGGATGAGACATACAAATTACATCCAAATACACCCAAGCATGATTAAATAATCACGAATCTGTCGTAATTTGCAACTTGAGTTCTCTGATCTGTAGTGAAGCGCATTATTCCATCCTCTAAATAAAACGAAAGTTTTATTAGCTAAACTTACCATTACGTACAGTAAATATTATAGTTAGTATTTTGGACTTAGCTATGATATTTCGCAGTAGCGTGCAGTGCAAACAAGCAAAAAAGCTGTGCATTAGTAAAGATTCTGAGAAAAAAATATTAATCAAATAATCCTTATCTTAAGAAAAAGTTGATTTAAAATTCTAGCCGTAATTCGTCTTACGGCTGGAAGTTTTATTTCAGAAATTTCTGTTTAACGTGACGTATCTGTTTTTTCCGATTTAAAATTCTAACCCTAATTCGTCCTACGGCTAGAATTTTTATTTCCGACTTTTCTGTACCTAACTTCGCGTCAATTCTTCATTTCTCTCGCTTGTTTGTGCGTCGTTTGCGCCAAACAAATTTGTTCCATAGATCTCGAAAAAACTCGCCCTGAGCCGTGTATTTTTACTTAGTTCTATGCTGCGAGTTTTGTGTAATAGACAAGTAAATTTTTCATGGAATAGCGTGTTTCTTCGAAAGATCATATTTTATATACGTTATTTTGTTATTTTTTACAAACACCACCCAAAAATTTCGGTGTAAATTCTATTTGTCATTTCTATGGTGAATGTAAATCTGTCATATCAAAATGATTATTTACGATGACATTGCCATCGATGATATCATAAAAGTTTGATTTATTTTTGTAAAACTAAATGTATATCTGAAATTATTCCTGATTTAATTATATCTTTATAAATCGTCTTCGAAATATATTGAAATTTTTTGCCGTATTACCTATATATAAAATATTTATCTATTTAGGAAATATTGTTTAAAATACTTCTTTCATAGTGCAGTTATTTTTGTGGACTGAAGCTACTCAAAATAGTTCATTATACAAGTTTTTTTTTTTTAAATAGGTGTATATCCTTATAGGTAAATGCGTTAATATATATTTTTTTAATATAGGTATATAGTCGGTCACAGCAAAACCTTAGTTTACACCCACTGCACGCCATTGATATGTCGGTATATTAGCATAATAATATCGGATACCAGATATAACAGTGGATACCACCCGTTACGTACAAACTTGTGGCTCGTGGCCTATTATATTATATTGTGTAATTGTGAGAGCCATGGAGGAAGCGATATACCTATTCTCATTATTAATACAGTTCACCTACGGAAGCAATGGGAGTCCCGGGAGATCGACAGGCGGATAAAACGGTGAGTCCATGTTCCTGTTCCCGGTTTGGTCCTGTATACAGCAGGTAATATAGCTAATATTTTGGAAGAAGTGATGCAAATCAATGCCACGGTGATCATTGACGTTTGATGTTTTACTTCAAAAATATCTACTCAACCTTCGGGTCCCCCCAACCATCGAGCGAGAAATAATTGCTCAGACATTTGCGGGGTACTAAATGAATTTTGTTTGATTCCAGATTCACTTTGTTCCCTTCACATTCACCGCCATGTCCGCGGCGGCTTTCCTCTATTGATTCCCGTCCAGCTTTGATGGCAAGTTGCCGCCGACATGTTTCAATCAGGCCGAAATTTGTCTGCTGGTCTGGTGGGCGGGCTGGCCTAATGAACCGGCAGCGGCAGTGCATCAGGCCGCGTCGCCGTAGTCCGCACACACCCGCACTATTGACACTTTTCTGTCTGGCTCGGCTAATGCACGCGAAAGATAATATTGCAGTTGGGGAAATTTGCGATCATCTCGACACGTTGTCATCTGCTTTTTGTGACGCATGTGACGTTTCGAGTTTTGTATGAAATTTTTCTTAGTTTGTATACATAATAAAATAAAATAAGTTAATTGAAACAGATCACTAGGTACGAAATACGTATTTTTTTATTTAATTTAATACATATGGTACAATTACAATTCTTGTATATTTACATATCAAATTGACTTTTTTTCAATATTTTGTAGTCATGTAGACCTCATCAGTGAAGAGAAGCTCTTGAGTCTGATGAGGGAGCCTCATATGCGAATCATTTAATAATATTGTAATAAAAGGTAATTTGATAATGAAGTATTGAAGTATTTTGAAAAAGCTATAGGTTTAAATGATTTATGAATTTAAGTTTGTAACGCCAACATAATTTATTCTCCAATAATTCCATGGATGGCGCTAAAAAGACTATCTACCTTTGGTTGACAATGACAATTAAGGTACTTGTTTTAAAGTCTGCCCAGAGATGGCACCAGCTATAGTTAACAAATCCACATATGAAAGGTGGTAAGTACCCCAAACCCCAAGGATTCAGCCCAGTTATATTAAGAGATGGCGCCACTTTAGCTGGTAAAATATCAATGGAACAAGACTAAAAATGTTTAAGTATTACAGAACACAAATCCTTTGTAGATCCAAACTTTATTTTGGAATATATCCATTGACGTATTATAATATTGACACGTTATATCCACACCAGTCGGCCTTCGTATGTAGCAAATTTTGCATTGAAAGAAACAACAAATCACGGCACATAAACGCTCTGCGTGTAGACATAAAAATCAGGTAATTTGATGTCACGGTGACTAAAATAACATACTCATTCTTACAATAGTGTACGATACTCTGTCCCTTTTTCCGCGTAGCATCGCCCCTGATCACAACGAAGGTCCGTCGATAACGAATGCAAGTAAGGCAATTGCCTTACTTTTGAATTATCAAGATTTCACGCTTGTAACGTATCTAAAGTTTATTATATCTAACTAAATTTAACGACCTGTCTTTAAAATATATCTTATAACTTTCGATATTTTACATCATTTTCCCATATTTACCATCAAACTATGTTTTGAAATTTATATAGCCAGGGGATAGTATATTATAAAATTATTTTATATATTGATTGAAAATTTTTATAGAATGGATAGTAATTGTACATTTTTGATTAGTCATTTTTTATCGCAGTAGAATAAATTTTATTTTTTCTATTTCCGATTTTGGTTGTAAATCAGGATGAATAATATTCATCGTGGGTATCAAAACTGGCTTTATGTAAAGTAATGAACATGTTTTCTTTTAAGGTGGATTGAATTAAGTGCAGCTTACACCTACTGACGGCAAAGTTCTCTCTGAATCTACACTAGTTGGCTGTCGGATAATTAAAAATATTCTCAGGTTTTCACGGCCGTTCAGAATATTCTGTATAGTTCTGCCGTGTATATGTCACCACACATACATCGCGTAAAACTATATACAGAAGTGTCAGATAATAATACATATTTTTCTCGAATTTCAGAAGAGAATTCTACAGATTTATGGATATTGTCACAGAATATCGCAGTTTTAATACACGCTATTACCAAAATACCGGTAAATAAAAATAATTCACCAGTAATGTGCACTCGGTTGGTGTTGAAAAAGAAATTAAAAAAATAAAATGTAACAATATAAAAAAATATATAAAATGAACAATATAAAATAAATGAACAATATATATGAACAATGATTAGTACACAAACGGTAATAATTAGAAACCTTTAACAAATTAATACACCAGATAAGTAAGATGAAAAGATAAAATAAACCTAAAAACTAAATATAAAATATAAAATTAAAACATTTTTAAAAGGGAAATGAAAAATAATTAAGACACTTTAAAAAAATTTTATATGAATATTTTTTAATTCACTAGGAACAAAATAAAAAAATAAAAATACTCATTGTTATTAAAGAAAATTTTAAAATTATTTTTGTGAATTTCCTATTTTAGAATAAAGTTCGGTGAATTATTGAAGCAATTTATTTATCAATTAGAAAAGATACAGACAAATCAAATTAATGGTAAGTAACCACGATGTTTAAATAAAAAATCAAGTTACACGTAAATAGCCATGAACATTTAAAATAATCATAAAACGAAATCAATTTTTTGTCAGTCAAAAACATTGATTTATTCGTAAATAATTAGACTTTGGAGATATTACGATTTTCAACACAACAATAATTTCTGCCGACCCAGTTAATTATTTTATTTCTTAATAATAGCTTAGTTCTTGTCGGATAGGAATTGCCCCGAAGGCGCATAAAGGACAGTGCAGAGTAGAGTATGAAGCGAACGACGATCTTGTTTTAGTAGTAGTAATAGTAGCTTGTGTAGACAGAGTACAAAGATGCAACCGATACGAAAATCTTTGAGACGAGAAATCCGAGACTTGTCAATGTACAAAAAATAAAGCAAAAGATTTTGAAAGTTATGCTTCTTTTGACGCATTTAGGGTAGAATTTTTATTGTAACGGAAGTTGCGCACGTAGCATGCAGCGGAACATGTAGCAGAATTGTGATACCAGAACAAACGATGCCGCATTGAATTCTTGACATTCTCAGATACAGTTTACATGCGAGTTCACTAATATTTCGATCGTCTATTAAGAAAGTTTTTGTTTGTCACCATGCCAAAAACGATTAAAAGTGATATTTGGGAAATTATTTATTGCAAAATAAAAAACAAATTCATTCACTTGACATTCAATGCAGCTGTCAAAGTTCTACAGTTTCGAAACTTTTGAATGCGGAACAGTTTTAGTTCGAAAGTCGACAAAATATGAAAATGGGTAGGTACTTGGACTTTTTTTTTGCAAAATGCACGGGTTTTTTGAAAAAAAAAACGTCACGATAACTGTCAGATTCTGTTTACATGTGAGTTCACTAACGTTTCAATCTTTTTTAAGAAAGTATTTGTTTGTAGAAGTAATACTTCTACCGCGCATTCTTACATGAGTACATGTAAGAATTTTTTTAATTGTTTATAAATCAAAATCTATAACCATATATATTTTTACAGGCATCATACAAAACAGTATGAGCAGTTTGTACACAAGAATACATAACATTGATATATTTGTTTAATAGTTAACTGTTGAATTTAACATGTTATAACATCAGATAAGTGTTACATAACAGTCAACATGTTATATGTTAAGACTACATTTACTTTTGTTCATAAGAAATAATATAATACAATATTAAAATACAATTAAGGTATCACCATATTTCAAAGTAAAAAATATTTGTTTTTTATGCTTACAGTTTTTTATTCGTTATTTGTCGGGTAGTATATTTGTGTCGTGTTGGGATAAAAATCTTAAGATGCCAATATTGCTATTTTCAGAACACGGCTTATTTAAATGAAAGAACTTACCAAGTAGTATTGTTAAAATACAAGCTTACAATACGTACAAAAGTTCATACAGTAGACGTATTCTAAAAATGTACATTTAAAAATATACGTTGTTAGAATCGCCCAATAAGTTTAATGAGTCATCTTTACCCGAGGGGATAGATCTTCAGATCTTTGTTAATGTTTCTGTTCCAACACTCGACCAGCTAGTGAAGTCCTTTTTTGCCCATTAAAATATACCCCTCATCCAGGACTTAGCGCAGGATGAAATTGCATCATAGTAAATGGAGAGGGTTGGGGTGGGACATTGTCATCCCCCGGCCCGGCGCGCTGTGAGCCAACAAGTAGTCAACAAAATGGAAATATACCAAGGAAATGTCGACATTCTCTGATCTCTGAAACCGAGTGATCGTCGCAAGTTTGCTTTTAATATCCTGCTTTAAGATTTTAATCCATTTGTTTGTATTGAATACCCTGTTTAAATATATCACCCTTCAAATTTCGATGATTTATTTCCACAAGTTATTATTTGAAAACAATAAGATACGTTAAACCGATCGTGTGCCAGTATGAGCGAAATTCTCAATTTTTTCTCATAGTTTCTCTTGCATTTTGTAAAATATATATGTACAGAATGGTATCAAATTAAATTAAGTCATAAGATTCCATATATTTTAAACAGATAAATCTTTTTAAAAGGATTAAAAAATTATTTAATTAATTAATAAATTACAAAACCAACGATCTTCAAGTTTGTGTTTACTGGGGTATTATACCGTATTGTTACGACCTTTCGGGCCAACGTTTCGGATCCCGTTGCAGGGTCCATCAATACATCAGCCCTGATGATGGACCCTGCAATGGGATCCGAAACGTCGGCTCGAAAGGTCGTAAAAATACGGTATAATATCCCAGTAAACACAAACTTGAAGATTCAGAGTGAAAACCTAAGAACATTCAAAACCAACGATGTTTGAGAAAGAAATTGTGGGCTTTATACGACTGTATGCACTTGTAACATGTTTTTTTCAATAATATTGAAAAGTAAATGATTTTCTTTAATTAATGAAATATATTTTTAAATCTTTAAGTTTTTTTTACAATTTAGGTTTTAAAAATAAGAGTTTAAAAAAATACGTGGTTTTTTAAACCTTTTTATATAGGCAATCACTTTTGAACTTCAATAGAATAAAAGAATGGATATTATTTATTTAAACTGAAAACTATTAGAAGTTTCAAGATCTTAATCAAGACATGACGTATTTAAGCCACAATACACTATGTCTTGATTAACTAGCTGAATTCAGAAATATTGAGATGAGGTTTAAAAAAAGTTTCAGTTTAAAAAAAAATAATATCCATTTTATAATTTACTGAAGTTTAAAAGTTGTCCACATAAAAAGGGTTAAAAAATCACGTAGGATTAAAATTATTTTTTAAAGACAGTGTCTTATAAAATATAAATTTTAAAAAAAAGTAAAGCAATTTTCTTCATTTCTAAAACATGGATGGTTTTGTAATTTATTAATTAATTGAGTTTGTACCCGTTGTATTTGTATTTAAAATATATGGAATCTAATGAATACATTTACTTAGATACCTTTCCACATATGTGTTAGAAGAATACCTCGGAGAAAAAATGATGAATTTCGCTTGCGCCAGACGATCGCCTTAAATATAAATGTTATTCAACTTTGATAAAATATTCTTATCCAAGACGTACCCTATTATATTTACGACGTACTATATAGTATTTATTAAACATGTTTTTTTAATTCATATAAAATTTGAAAGAATACATCGTGTTTGCATTTGCACTGAAATTAATATTGTTTTCAACCTTGTGCTGCACTTAACGGTAAGCGGCAAGAGCCGTTTTATTCATCGATCGGATAATATCTAAGAGTCGATTCAAAATTCAATTCAAATCTATTTTCTGCTACAGCGGCTTCGAGACGGTCATGAAGCTCTTCTTCAGCAATAGTTTCTTTTCTTTCAATATTCCGACTAACGATTTCGTATCAATTTAATTTCAAGGATTCATTGAAGCCGAGATAAAGTTGGCGTCAAAAAAGGTGAGCCATTTTAATAATCAATACTATACGTAACAATTTACCGATTACGTATTTACGTAAATATTTGTCAATACAATCATAAGAATCATGAAAAACATATTTTCGTCAAAAAACAAAGATTTAAAATCCATTCCAATTAATCAGAAGGGTAGTGGAATGAGCGACATCAACACCCTTCATCAATATTATCCCCTATTGCGCTCTCGTGACGCTACTAGGCAAATATTTTACCATTGTCATTATTATTATTCAAAGCTTGTGGATTCCAATGAATTATTTTTCTAAATATAAAAATATTAATATTCATATTTAAAAATTAATTTTATATTAGTATATTTAATGTACCCATTTAAACAAGAATATTATCGATAATTAAGTAAAGTTCGATAAAAATTGGCTTGATAATTTAAAAAAATTTTCTGGATATTCGTGGAAGAAAATTTTGTGAAAAATTCTCTACGACACTTAAAACACAATCTGTTCGTTTCGACCTCATTATTTCAGAGAACCGATGCAGAACTAAGGAATAACTTGGCAAACGATAACGGTTTATGAAAAATGAAAAAAGTCCTCGGAATAGACAGCGGAGAGAAAGTCAATCTCGAATAATAAATATGGAGAAGTATCCATAGTCGTAGAAAGGCGATCCCTACCGGCAGAATTGGCGAGTAATTCTCGTGCAGTATTCGAATCCACGGTTCTTTACATTTGAATATTTGTGTAATATAAGTACCCGAATTTTAATGGAGGATTTGTGTAGCGCTGGGCTCAAGTTTTGAAGAAGCGGAATATGTACCTATTGTAGGTTAGAAATGAGTGCGCTCTGCCTATTTCGACGAAGAATGAGGCGTGATGAGATTTATTATGTAAGAGAGTTTATGTTGAGATTTTTTTTAAATGAGGTTTTTTTTTTACTCCCTTTATATTAAATCGTGGCGTCTGCTTGCTTGCCGTCAACAAAAACTTTGGATCGATTTTTGACTCTTTTCCCGTGATGCAATCGAGCTGAAACTTGGCAAGAAGACTCGTGGCGACAATCAAGAAGATCCATCAAATTTTCATTAAAAAAAAAAAATTATGGTATAATTTCGGATTTTTAGAAATTTTATTGTTTTTTTCAAATTGCAATCATTAGAAAAATTTGATTAGCAACAGCGCGGCGGCCCGATAACGTCGCGGAATATTTTCTAAATTTGAATTACTCCATCAGTATAATAGGTACATCACTACGAATTTCGAAAATTTACAAAACAATTGGTTCACAGATGACAGCAAAATTGTTTTTTTTGGGAAAAAATCAAATAATAATTTATTTCTTTTAGATTTCTGCTTAGTTTTGAAGATCTCTACATTACTCAAATCTGATTCTGACTAAATCATTTGACGCTGGAAATTCATAAGGTACGATATTGATGATAATTGAATCTATCAAAATCTTGACATCTCAAAACATCTAACATTTTAGAAATATATTAAATTGCTGTAAGTTTAGTGTTATGTTATATGTTTTTATTCGTCTTTAATTATTGTTATATTTTAAAAAGAAGGGGAGTATAGTAAAAACTTGGTTTTTATGGGTTACTTCTTTTTAAGAAATGTTGTTCCGAATTTTAATCCGTATTCACGATTCTATCCACGTTACCTCAAAGGCATTAACGGAGGCTCAATCAAATGTTATTACTTATCTTTCAGGGGAGTTAAGGCGCGCCGTAATAATCCCGATAAACTTGATGACGCCATATAAATACCTGGGATACTCTTGTGTACGCTGTATTTGAGGCTTTTAGCATAATGATTTGTTACTGGACAATATTTAAAGTTTTCGGAATTTATATACTAAATTTATGGGTATAACGTTTTTGTCTGTATGGAAATATTTCTTATTTCAACGTAAATCTTTTAATTGATTGTTGAAAATACAATTAAAATTTGCTATTCTTGCTCAATTACATCTGAAATGAACGTCGAAATAAATAAAAAATATATGTATCTATCCTTCGAAGTCAACAAATTTTTTATATTGTTATTAAATAATATTTTAAAATATTTTTCTATAACAATACGTAAGATATGCAATGACACCGAGGATAACATTAGTGCTGGGTCATCGACGTTCGACGAATTCGTCAACTAGTTGACGCGTCAACTTCGTTACGCGGACGTTCTATCTAAACATCGGGACGATGGTCAACTGTTTACGGTTCGACGCGATGTTGCTCGACGGCTCAACCGTTGGCTATTTTTAACGTTAATTTTTAAAATTTAAAGAAGTTCGAAGGAATGTATTTTCGGAGAAAGTAAAACCACTACTTGTGCTTATGTGTAAAAAGAAATATTTTATTATTTATTTGTTTACGCACATTATAGGCTTTTACATATTGTTTTATGTACTTCTTTCTATATATAATAAAGAAAGAAGTAGGTATACACAACAATATCAGGTGTAAGCAGTAAAATATTAGTTCAATAAAAAATAAAATAATTAAACAGAATTGTTTTATTTTATACAGCGCAAAATTGAGAATTCACCGAAACGTCGCATGTGCACATCGCACAAATCAAATAAAAAATAATAGATAATAGCTTATTAAGCCTATCTCACCCGACGCATGCATTCAAATTTAAAGTCTCTGTCATAGTTCGTGTACACAGATCTGCACTCTATGGTCGTGTACTTTAGAGTTGAAATGAAATTACCCATCGAGCCGTCTATGACGTCTATGGCGTCTACAAGTCAACAGCGAGAGATGAGAGAGAAATAAACGGAGACGTTTTGTCTTGCTCTCGCTCGTTGCTTTGCACTACGTTGAATCTCGAATCATCCATCGTCCACGGCGTCCGCCGTCCACCGTCTACGAATTCATCTAGTCCATGCGATAAACGTAAACCGTCGACGCGTCGACACAACGTCAACGCTTGATTTCAACTAGTCCGTCCATTCAACGCCCATCCCTAGATAACACTAACCTAAATATTTAGTTTCAGTTGATTATGTTTTATTTTATTTCTTAGCAAAGAAACATTCGCCAATAAATGCAGACTGTTTGCCAACATACTAGTATAGCTGGCACCCAAAAGTAGAAGACGTTGCATGAATGACAGTGATATTGAAAAAAATTGATGAATAATTTTATGGTCAGTGTAACTTTTTTTACTCCCTTTATATTAACTCGTAGCGTTTGCTTGTCTTCTTGTCTGACGAAAAAACTTTGGATCCATTTTAAACCCCTTTTCTGTGATCCGATCGAGCTGAAACTTTGCAAGCAGACTCGTGGCAACGATCAAGAAGATCTATCAAATTTTCGTTAAAAAAAATTAATATTTTTTGGATTTTTCAAAGCCCAACGCGTAGGTTAAGCGAAAAAAAAATGTTTCAACTAGTAAATGAGAAAGGGAGTATAATAAAAACTTGGTTTTTATGGGTTACTTTTTAATGAATGATTAATTTCTAAAATTTTCGGTGAGATAAATTTTGGTCACGGCAAGTAACGAAACATTGACAAAAATTTAGAAAACGTGAAATCATGATTATTCTCTTGTGAAGCTCTTAAATATTTTATATGAATGCACAATTTAGTTTAAATAATTGCCTCTATTCATATTTATATTAGCAACATGAAATCTTCGAAACTGAAATAAATATATTTCTGTTAAAAATTCAAGCGACTTAATCACTACCCTGGAAGTGGTGATTTTATTTCGGGCCAAGCGTGGCTGATAAAGTAACAACCTACCCCATAAAAAGAGGCATTTCGATGTCCCCAAATCAGCCTCGCGCCATTTAAGGAAGATTTTGGGGAAGGCAAAGACCTTATATATGCCATAATGCCACAGTTAACTCAAATAAAGTGGATGTGTTTTATAGTGCGGGCTAAATTCCCCATGATTGGATTTTCTCATTTTAAAAATTGGATTTTTACAGCCTTCAGTAAGTGGCATTATTTCGGGCGATGCTATTTTTATTTTATTTCATTGCTTTAAAATGAGTATCCAATAATTATATTTTCATAGCAAGAAACCTTTATTTTGTTTATGTACCTAAATGGATAAAGTCTGTAACGGAGACTCGTTCAGTATTCAGAAAAAAATTGTTTCCGTATCCGTATAATATTTGTGGATAATAGAGTATTAAAATTTATTTATATAGGTACCTAGGTACACTTATATAATTTTTTTCAATATCGTTTCGAAAATCAGAAAAAAAGGACTTGTCGTGTTGGGCAACCAAAAATACAGAAAACAATAATAGATTTTTACTAATTTACTATTTCGACTGTATCTGTCCGAATAGTATCTGATGTGATGTACTTTCTCACTTTGTTTATTTTTATACATCTTCTGATGCACACTCAACATTTGTTGAGAAAGGCCGTCCTTTAATACCTATTTTACCAAATGTTCCAGTTTTTATACAACTATTCTAAACATTGTAAAAGATTATTTAAAAATATGTCTTTTGATATTAAAGCCATTTCTTAAGAAGAGATGAAGATATTTATTTTTAAATAATAAGTATTAATTTATATATTTATTTAACACAATTTTACTGATAAATATTAACGTGTGATACAGATTTTGTATTCACAAAAAATTATTCATAATATTTAATACTGGTGAAACTATTTTTGAGGATTTGAGTTATTTGTTTTAAACACCAAAGAACTGTGTTAACAAAATTGCAACATTACAATACAAATGTGATTTTATAAAAATATAAAAAATAAATCGTTCGGTTTATGGTTGATAACTTCACCAAGCTCTCGGTTACGTAATCCGGAAGCGAATTATCCGGTTTGTGGCCTATTCATGCGTGATTTCGTTTTTCAGTTTATTGATCTTTTCAATGTTCATAAGATTGCCAAGAAACTATTAATAAATTATTATATTTTTTCGTAGCGAGCTGAAAATAGTTACAAGTTTTTTTATATAAACTTTTGGAAAAAATATATATACTTACATTTCGGGGTAAATTGAATTTTAAATATTCGTCAATTCGTCCGATGAATTTGGCTATCAAATAAAATTTTAAGAGGTCCTTAACCAGTAAATAATGACTGGTAATATTTATATTAATCGGGAGCGCCGCGTGTGTTAACGATGTAACTTGACCGCCTTTCTAATCGATATTGTAACATCGCTAGTGAACCTAAAAAACGAAATTCTTATTGAGATGAAATAGTTTTAAAAAAGTGAATTAAAAATACCTATATTGATTTTTAAAAACTTAAAATAGTTTGAGATGAGAAAAACTATGATTTCGTATTTATTCTACTACATGATATAACAAGATTATCGTAGTTCTGTATATGAATGCATTAAGAATAATATAGTATTCTTACATTTAAAATAATATAGTAATTTACTAATATTGGTTATTTTATGAAAACAAAATTTTCTGGGATTTGGTTAAAAAGAGATGTATTTAAATTGACATAGGCATACTGGTAAACACAAAAATACATTAAGAGTTTTCGTAAATATTGTAGAAATAAAAATAGTGTGGTACGGCTATTCGGAATGAATATTGATGTGTCAAAATAGTTCCAACATGTACGAGAAGAAAATTTCAATTGGTGGAAGTCTACTGTATGATCTTTGTCTAAACTATATTTTCTGGACATTTTGACAGAGGCCTTGAAAATTTTTTAAAATATGATTTTACTACTACTTGTTACCGACACAACAAAACAGAAAGAGTTTTCCTTTTTCAATTGATTTGGTTAGGCTTTGATTACATTTCTGCGGGGAGCGGAATGTGACTGTGTAACGGCCACAACATAGTTTCTTTGGAATTAAACCAGTATCTTTAAAAATGATAAAATAATAAAGATTGTAATCTGTGAAGGATCCTATATGCTTTTGTATCATGAAGAAATGTTTTAAATTATATCAATAATCGACCGCAGCAAGTGCTAAAAGTGCGCAGCAAATTTCTAATTTATCAAAATAATTTGTGTGTAAAATTTGTAAACCCTTATTAATATCAAAAGAATGATCAATTTCCAAAAAATTATCAAATACGCAATAATTATTGCTACTGAAATACTTCAAGAGTTCTTTAACTCTACTTATATCATATCTTTTTAATTGTTAGTTTATTGACTAAGTGATTATGATACCTGTTATTATGATTGTCAGCGCATGTACATGTGGTGAGCCTCGAATCAAAATATTCGATCACTGTAGAAGTTTTTATTATTACACCATGGTTTCTTATTAAAAATTTCTCAAACTTTTGGTGATTTTTTTTTGTAAAAATAACGTTGCGTTCTAAAGCCTATAGGCCTACCATCATCATGGTGGAAGGCTTCATTGCAGAAAAGTCAGTTGAAAGTCTGTTGCGGCGTTGAAGTCTGTTGCATTCTAAAAGCCTGGAAACGGGGTTGAGGCTGCTTGGTGGTTACAGTTGCTCTACTTTTTAGTTAAGTTATTTAGTTTAGTTATGAAAAAGCTGAAAGCGCTATTTTTGTAATTAATTAGACCCACGTAGTATATAAATATTTTTAATAAATATAAATATTTTTAAAAACACATTGATTCCTGACCGTGTTGCTTCGATTTGTTCAGTTATATAATATAAAGTTAAGTTATTTCACCTTAGCAGAGGAAAGCAAATTTTCGGAAATAGTAAAAGATTTACGTCCGAAACGGGTAGACTTCTGAAGAGGCTTCAGTGGGCGGGGCCGAGCATGGAGAGGAGGAACGAATATGCGACAGATTGGATCAAAGGATGTAGGCATTCTCTAGTTATTGCGGCAAAATTCAACCATGATTCAATTAAAATACAGTACCGATAAGATGCATCCTTGACAATCATTTACGGTTAACCATTATCCACTACGGTACGGTACTAGGTATTTCAAATTTGAAAATGTTTACATTTTGGTTTTGTGGCTACATCATAATTTAAGCGGGAGCAAATATTTCTTCGGCAGAGCCAAAGAAAAATATTTTTGGTTTTCTCGCTTGCAAATGTTCTTCTTCTTCTTCCGCTTCTTGTAAAATGAATTAATATATTGCTTTTGATATTAAAAAATGGAACGAATGAAAAGCGAAACATTTTCCTAAGCTGAGATGAATTTAGTTCAAGCACAAAAAATAATAGATTGTTTTAAATCGCAATATGAGAATTTTAATATATTAAGAATAACGTGGTAACTCAATTGAAATGTGAAATGCGTTATAATTGAGATACTCCAATTAAGTATATATTAGGTCCTTACATATGAAATTGGCGTTTTGCCGTACTGGCAAATTTGATCTCAAATATCTTCTCTTTGGTTAGGAATTCCAAATCTAAATTTATACAGCTATTTACTCATGTATTTGTGTTTTGAAAATTATAATTTATTTGTTTTTTCCTCAATTGTTTTTTTCTTTGCGTCACTCAGTTTATAAAATGAAAAACTTGAAATATCGCGTTATTTACGAGTACGAGTTCCACCGTGGCACCAGTGCTGCAGAAACGGCTCGAAGGATTAGTGATGTGTATGGCGACGGTGCCGCAAAATAAAACACAGTGCGTTTTTGGTTCCAACGTTTTCGTTCTGGAAATTTCGACCTGCAGAACAAGCCCCGTGGACGGCCGGAGACCAAAGTTGATAATGAAGAATTGAAGGCTATTGTGGAAGCGGATCCATCGCAAACCACATCCGAGTTAGCTGCAGGCTGCGGTGTTAGTGATCAAACTGTTTTAATCCACTTGAAGCAAATTGGTAAGGTGAAAAAGCTTGAAAGGTGGGTACCTCACGAATTGAGTGAAGCAAATCAACAAACGCGCGTCGACTGCTGCGTTGCATTACTCAACCGGCACAATAATGAAGGGATTTTAAATCGAATCATTACCTGTGATGAAAAGTGGATCCTGTACGATAATCGGAAGTGCTCATCGCAATGGCTGAACCCTGCCGAACCAGCCAAACCATGCCCCAAGCGAAAATTGACTCCAAAAAAGTTACTTGTGAGCGTTTGGTGAACTAGTGCTGGTGTCGTTCACTACAGCTTTCTTAAATCTGGCCAGACGATTACGGCAGATGTCTATTGTCAGCAACTGCAAACCATGATGGAAAAGCTAGCTGCTAAACAACCGACGCTGGTTAATCGCTCTAGGCCATTGCTGCTTCATGATAACGCTAGACCACACACTGCACAACAGACGGCTACCAAATTAGAGGAGCTTCAATTGGAATGTTTAAGACATCCACCGTACTCTCCGGACCTTGCCCTAACAGATTACCATTTTTTTCGAAATTTGGATAACTTATTGCAAAGGAAAAAATTCAACTCCGATGGGGCAGTCCAAACCGCCTTCAAAGATTTTATTGATTCCCGTCCGAATGGTTTTTTTAGTAAAGGAATCGATGAACTATCTATGAGATGGCAAAAGTGCATAGATAGCAATGGTACATACTTTGATTAAATAAATATATTATAATAAAAAATATCGGCTTTATGTTCCTCCCATACTAAACGTCAATTTCATATGTAAGGACCTAATATTTTTTTTAGAAGTTGACTGTTTTAATATATAACGTATTAAGATAAAAATTGGTAATATATCAATGTGATGTAAATTATCTGTATAATTTTGATTTGATATTTTTTATCATAATTATTTTTGTTACAAAAACTAATTTTGTTTTTAATCACAACGTAAAACTAAAGTATTTGTAAATGATAAGTTTATATTGAGCAGATTTTGGACT
The DNA here is from genome assembly GCA_016648135.1 of Agrypnia vestita. Classification (NCBI taxonomy): domain Eukaryota; kingdom Metazoa; phylum Arthropoda; class Insecta; order Trichoptera; family Phryganeidae; genus Agrypnia; species Agrypnia vestita. The sequence goes on along the minus strand of JADDOH010025115.1, from coordinate 65,929 downwards.
TGCTGGTATTTAGCATTGTACTATATGTTAGCATATTATGATTAAAAAGAAAGCCATGGAATATACCATGGAATAAAAACAGTAATGTTTTGTACTCTGATGCAAAAAATATTTTAATGCATTATAGTATTAATCTAAAATCATTATTGCAGTATTCCCAATTTTAAAAGAATATTTTAATACAGTAGTGTATTGAATCAAAAGCAACGAGAAATAGTGTATTTTATATACCATACCAATAAACCATTTATTTTTTTACGTGAGAGATAACCCAGATCCTTGTATAGAGTTTATATTTGTGATTATAAACTCTGATATCTCGAAACTGTACATAATATATTATACAATAAATAAATAATAGGTAATAGTGATAATATCCGTCTGTTTGTATATAAAACCATGATTATTTTTTTTTAAATACGTTGTTTAATAATTATTGTTGAAGCCCTAAAGAATACAAAAAGGACACCTGTACGTAGCTACTTACAACAATAGTGTTTTGTTAATACTCAAGGAAATTGCCCGTTTACAGAGTAATGGTCTGTAAGATGGGATTATAATTTTGTGCTGGAATAAGGTTTGCCTGGCACGAGCACTGGATGAACCCTGTTAACTCGCTATCGGCTTTGTATCCGAACTCGTGGTATGAGGTATGGGATTGGGTGATATGATCGTAGGACGTTTGGTGTGAATAGGCTTACCCGAACCCGTGTAGGATTGGGGTATAAAAGCCTTATATTGAAGTACGTCGTTTTAAAATAATAGTGTAAAAAAGGGTTCTGATCAAATTGATAGCAATCTCCAAATATTTGAATCTTGATAAGAGGCTTAATGCAAAATTTTTGAAAGTGAAAAACTTTCGGATTAACGTTCGTTTTTCAAAACATTAACTTAGCATTTATTTGAGCATCTTAATAAAAATGTCGCCTTGTTTGAATTAGTTTATGAATGGAGTGTTTTCGAAATATTACGTAAATGGATAACTAAAATTGCGTTATTGACATGTTTTTAATGAGTATCAAAAAAGCTTCCATTCATATGTATTTGGGTGTAGGGGATTTTAACAAAAATGAGGGCAATATTTTTTGTAAAATGAAAACGTAAAATGTATATTCGGTATTTATGGACGCGGTAATGGCCGTGATCCATATACATCCCCTGAGCATAATTTACTTAGTGCTGTGAATATCATTAGGCATTGTTCATTGCATCGCCGCAATGCAGCAGCCTACTATCGTATCGGGTCCGTGCGTCGCAGAGAGAATCCCCGATATTTTAGCTGTGTTTCCCGCACATTTTTGGCACCTTGCCAGTTCTGTTTTCCATGTTCGGAACCCACTTTCGGTGCCCAGAAATGGTATCTAATTGTTCATCTTTTGGAATGCGAAATCCAGTTTTATCTGGTGCGCTGAAAATGCCGAATGCGATGGGAATTCACAATTGTTATTGCAATGTGTAGGTAAGAGAATATGCGCATGGGTCCATTGGAAGACGTCGCAGGCTTATATTTTAAACCATGTTTTAAAAATATAGAATAGTATGAAGAATTTTTCGGCATGTACACATATAAAATGAAAAAAAAAACTATAATAGTAACCATGGAAAAAATATTATTGATAAAAAATAATTCTATAATTTCTCTTAAAAAATTTAGGTACTAGATATAAATGTAAAATAGTTTCAGAGAGGACACTTAAAATTTTCGGAAATTAATATAAGATTTAGTTGTTGTTGTTACTATAATGAAAATGTGGAAAGTTAGTTTCTTGGATTAAAATTGTTATAGAAGAAGAAGCTAGAGGCCGGTAATGGTTGATGACGTTTGACAGTGAATCAACAAGCAGCGGCTTCACGATCAACCAGTTGAGCAGCAACTGTTGCGAGCTGGCAACAGACTGGAGGTTTTTTGTAATAAAGCTACTTGTTGATGACCGGCAGGTAAGAGCGACAACACACGGGATCAACAGATGGAGCACTCACCGTTGTAGAGCAGGCAGGGGGGCGGGTCGGCCGCCGCGGGGCTGGCGGGCCCCCAGCGCGCGCGCCCCGCGCCCCCCACGGCCACCTCCACCCCGACCACGTCGATCTCCTCCTCGTCCTGCGCCCGCTCCGGCCACGGGTAGGCCTTCCACTTCTTGGCCATGAGACAGCGCGGCATGGCGCGGCGCGGCACTCAGCGCATCGGGAAACTAAACAAACCGGACAGAGAAGTAGAGCGAGAGATTGAAAGAGCGGCCCCCCCGAGAGTGATACGGTCGGAAATGAAACGTCACCGGCGCAACCCCTATGCGGCTTTGAGGCCACCTTCCCCCGGCAGAGCGTTTTATACCCTCGGAGCGTGGAGGGGAGGTGCGCGCGCACCTCGCCCCGCCCCGAGCACGCCCCTCCCCCACCCCGCTCGCACACACAGGGGCATCGCACACATCGATTGATTCTACTCAAATTGTTGCATTCCTTACACAAATTGTTTTCCTTTGCCAAGTTTTACTTTGATTCCCTTAATGAAATTACACCTCGCGGCGTCGGCGCTCGGCGGCCGCGCTGACGTCACCGCTCCCGCTTCATCACGCGGGGAAACTTTTCAAATATCCCGGCTTGCCTCGGATTTGTTCTCTTACGTAATAGTTTGAGTGTATTCAAAAACTTTTCCACCCTTTAATATGACTTTCCGATTGTTTAAAACACACTTATGAACTTAGCGATTTGATTGTTTAAAATATTAATGGAAATCGCACGGTTGCCGGCACACGGATCTCGAGAATACCAAACAATTTATGCCAATTTAATATTGAATGCTTATCTTGATATTATTAATAATAGGTGTGTTATACACAGATGCTCTATGTTATAATTATGAATTATAAATATGGTTTTTATTAATTAAAAGAAAACACTTGAATTATCAACATGTTCGCAGCCAATGGTCTCTTTATCAGGATACAACGTATAATAAAACTTATAAATTTCCAAAAACAAAAAAAAATTAGTTGGATAACTAATTAAGAAATAATAAGAAAAAAAAGGTTATTTATACTATTTAAATAGCTTATAAAACTTTTTCCAATTTTTTTTTTTAATTATCTAACTAAATTATTAACTATTAAGGGGTTAATTTTAGGTTTATAAGAAACTGTGTGTATACTAACAAACTTTGTCTTATCTAAGTTTACTCAATATAATCTGATATGAAAGAACAAGGAGATTTTTTGGAAAATAAGAATTCCCTTGGCATAGATTTATTCGAAGACACAAAATATATTTTTAAACAAAAACTTAAGATAGTGAATTCATAGGCATATAGCCACCGAATACGTAACACACACACGTACACACCCACATACACATACTCACAAAAACAACACACCCACACACACAAACGTATGTGTTTAGTGTGTATACACTAAACACAACCACCTTTATGACATTTAAATGAGTAGGTAATTTTATGGATATTATTGTAAGCTATCAATAAATGTATGGAGCAAATATTTTACAACTGTTCATTTTATTTTATAAAACTTATTCTCGTGCATTGAAAGCTTCAATTATAATAAATTATAAAAATAGGTATAGTTGGCAAGTTGATCGTATTATTGTAGATTTAATAAATATATCATACTTATTTAATTTTTAGAATCATGACATATTTATTAAATCATATATATATGATATATATATATATTATAATATAAAAAAAAATATAAAATATATATATATATATATATATATATAATATATATATATATATAAATGTTCCTAAATCACAGAAAATATTTATAAAGGTCAAAAGATTCAGGAAGTTTATCACAAAGGGATAAGATGCTTCTCCTAGTGTTGCATCGCTTACTGTAAAGAGTCCCCCAGGGATCAATGCTGAGCCCAGCGTTCTTTCTAATTTATTTTAACGAGATAACTGACAAAATCAAGTGTAATGATGACTACGTAATTTTGAACGCTGTGTGAATGAACGAAATGTGTGAATGTATAATTTTTTATATGTCTCACAATTTATTTAACGACTAAATGGAGCATTACTGATAAATATGTTTATTAAACTTTCAAAACCAATTTTCGAAAATTTTCTATATATACATAATAATAATAGGATTGATTGATAGTAAACGAAAAAATATTTTTTTTTACTCTCAATCATTTTTATCCTCATCGAGGATTACTTACTTAATATGAACTGAATTGTATTCCTTATATACTGTACTGATTGTACATACTTCAGTTCAGTACGACGTTGTTTCCTATAAAATCTCGAATCCAGCACAAAATAAATTAGTATTTGCTTTTATACCACACAATTTATTATTTATCATTACTATACCTACATAGATTTCATATTTGAAACATAGGTCTTATTGGAAGATTTAATTAATTAAAAGTAAAAGATATGTTAATCATATTTAGCACGTAACAACACAGTGAATCTTTTACTGACGATTGCCCCGACTTACAAGTGTTTTGAGATAAAAGATTTTTTTTAAAATTTGACTCAAAATACGAGCAAACTTTATTATTCTTGCTGTATCATGACTGCCAAATACAAGAATTCTCTTGCACACTTGAAATACGGTCTTGATGTGTGATAATGCAAGCAGTGACATGTAAGTTAATTCTTTGCTCGTATATTTGGACGGGTCGCGGATATGCAGTGGTGGCAATATTGATAGCGTTTCGCGCTGGAATTTGCGCGGGGTGGAATTCGAATGAACTTACGGACCTTACAGGAAGTTACGGACAGACAGAAGACAACGAAATTATTATGATTGATGTAAAATACAAAAGTATAAGCATAATACATACATTCATCAAACAGGTTAGTTCAACGTAAGAGACTTGGAAAATATAAACAAGAAACTGCATTGAATTTCGTATTCATAATTAATATAGAACTAGCTGTTACTCGTAAAAAATGACAGTACTTGAAATGTTGGTTACTAAAGAATAAGTATTTATTTAAACATAAAAAAAAGATAAATGAGAAAAATTAAAAAAGAAAAAAAAATTAAAAAAAGATTTTATACTATAAATAAGTTACACAAAGTACATAAATGACCTCATGCTGTTATTAAGTATCTACTATTGATATTGGAATTGGGATCCTAATTTCATACGACAACCATTCAACTTGTAATTTTATCAGGTAATGGAGCAGTTATTAGAACACTAAAAACTTAAGCAGAACATTCTAAATACCACTGTATAAATGAAACCGCCCCTCAATATAAAGTCCCATTACAAATTTGTACCGCAGAGTAGAAATTTAGCATAGGAATTGCAAATTGAACGGTCGGAAAATAGCGTTTTAATCCAGGCGCAATTTGGATTCTAGAAATAAAATACTGTTTGTTAAAAATTATCCAAAAAAGTACGTAGCTACTTGAAAATGTTTTAAAAGTTTCCATACATGTGGGAAGAATTACTTACTCTGTACTTGTATGTATTGAAATATAATGAAGTCAATCTCATAAATTTAGGTGTATACGTGTCGAGATCACCTTGTAATTGATAGATAGAAACGAAAACCTTCATGCATATCGTATGTAAGTACAAACATTAGCTACAACCATAGATACAAAAACAATTTGTTCTGAAAAGTTAGACAAACAGAAGTCTTTATTTTTCATAAATTTCCAACATTTATTATAATTATATATATATATATTAGTCAAAATCCAACATATATTAGTAAAAAAATATATGATATTACTTACCATTACTTACATATTAAATATTTTGTATTCGCACAACGAAAAATTATAAAATAAAACGATTATTATTAAGATTGAAATTGTTTCACCAACGCTCAAAAATAGGTGGGACGAATTAATTTCTGCATACGTAATTACTTAAGTCATTAAAATTTACGATTTTTTAATTTCTAGATGAGACCTTTAGAAAGTAGTCATTGATCTTCATGATCTAATTAATGCGACATGTCGAGATTGAGTATAAGGGATTTATTAAAACTTGTCATTAAAAACCCGAGAGAGGACGCAGAAATTGCATCCTGCGCCATGTCTATATAGACAATATCATTTTTCTTCATCCCACAGTTGTGCAATAATGGCATATAAATCAAAGTCAAAATAGGTGCACATCAATATTTTGTTACACATACATGTCGGACTTTCACGATGCCTGGTTGTTTTAAAAAATACTAGTTTGTTTAATGTCGAAGCGACACGGATGTCAAATAGATTTGATGTCAAACAATCTTGATGAGTTCAGAATATTTTGAGTATGTTCAAATTTTTCAGAACACAGTACCTACTGGATTTTGTCATAGGGATATCATTAATCAAAATATATTATAGAATGACTATGAATATTAAATATTTTGAATGAAATAAAAACTGGTCTAAAAAGGGATTTATATAATTGAAATGATATTTCAGGCGTATTTTAGTGTAATACTAATAATTCGGAAGAATCTCATTACACATATTTAAGTAAGTATATTGCTAAAAAATTCCAATCAAAAATAGGTATCTCATTAGTTACATCTGTGGTTAATTAAGGGGAATGAAAAAGCTTTGGATGCTGGTCGCGCTAATGGTTATTATAACTCACATACAAAATTAATCGTGTGAGTTAAACATATTATGTACATTTTCCATAAATTTACAGATGTGGTAGTCATGGGTGGAAATGTGAACGTTACATTGTGTAAAGTGATCACTTAAACCAGCCGTACGATAGGTCGTAAGCCCTTTAAACATCTAAAGACTTCCATACTTACACCTATTTTCCTGCATAAAAATATAATTTCGTCTCTGTGAGACATCTATAGTTTATCTTAAAATATAAGTTTTTGATGAATATTATGTAAAATAAGTAGGTAACCTGATATTAATTTAAAAGTTTTTTGAAATATTTTTCTTCGCACACTTAGGTATACTGATTTCTTCACCCAATGAGTTAAAATATTAAATAAAATTCAATATTTTCTTCAATGAATGAAAAAATATATTAACATTTGACTAATATATTTTAGTTTCTCTATTTATGAGTGTTATTTATTTATTTTTATTTTCAATATAACAATCGATTTATATATCAACAAGGCGGAAGATTTTTGTGTGCAGATTAAAATAAATTATGATATATCTAATAACGTTTGACATGAGTCTCCAGATGCAAAAATATTTTCTCGTGTCGGAACTACCACTTAGACATTCCAGCTATTCCGCTATTCCAGTTTTATTCCAGCAAACCGATTATAAGTTTATTTATTATTCAAAAGTGACCATTTCTGAAAGGAAAAAGTAAAAAAAAATATTATTTCATCAATTAATTTTGTTATTTTTAGCCTCCCCGTACCTGAAAGTCTCTATTTTAAGAAAACTCGAAGTGCATGCTTTTTATTTTTTTTCATGTAATCAAACATAATAATTTCATTGTCCATCCGTCTGTCCGTCCGTCTATTCGTCTGTCTGTCTGTTCAGCCGTAACTTCCGTGATTTCGTTTGAATTCACGACTAAAAAACCAAATTAAATGACCGGATATGAGGCTAGAACCACCGGCTAGCAAACCCGAATCGGCTGCTTAACGCGTGTTGCTACCGCCGCCTCTCCGTGGACTGCCAAAAATATACTATAAATATATATTGGGTCTTAGCAAAGATGAACCGTTTAATTTTCCGTCCAGCACTATCGCCAGGGTTTAAAAAAGTCCTTTCATGAACTATGGGGAAATGCAAAAAAAGTTCAAATACTTATTTTGTCAAGAGTCGTTATTACTATTTCATGGTTGTCGGCTATAAATAAGTAAATATTTTTTTTTAGGAACCCCCCTGAAAAAGTACCGTCATTTTATAAGGTTACAGAGGTTTTCAGTTATACTTCGAGAATAAAATATTTTTTCATTAAAAATAATATACCTATAATAATTGTAGTATTTATTTTTTATGATATTATGTAGTACTTATAATTGTAATATTGTACGTAGGCGTACGTCTGTCTACGGCAGTCTTAAATTACGAAGTATAAGACGAAATGGTTTTCAGAATTATTGTACTTCTACTAGACCTATTTACGTCATTGTTTCTTTGGTTAATATATGAGAGTTGACAACAATCGATATAACTGTTGAAAGACCTTATATGACTTTGGAATACAAGCGCCTCGTACCTCCATTTCATTTAGACATAGGGATAAATGGTTGCGAGGAAAATCTCACACATATTTGGTGAAGGCCAGAAACAAGGACGACCCAAAATGTACTTAAATACAAGGTTTATCGATAAAGTGTGATCATCTCATAATAAATTTCAAGTGCGAAATGAAAATCAACACAGATAAATTGTAGAAGTCTCACAGACACGAAGCTATTAATATAAGGGATGGTGTGTATGGAGATCTTTTTTGAGGCATCTACCATAGATAGCGACAGCGTAGTTGTGAAAAATAAAGTAAGCAATTTACATAAATAATATATGTACAACCTTTAATGAACGTTACATCGTGTAAAGTGATGACTTATGACAGGTCACACAAAAAAAAACTTCCATAAATTCTTTCCCATATAAGGTAAATAGATTCATCTCTGGGAGATATCTATAATTTATCTTAATCATTATCCCTCTGGAGATTAAATCCAGCAATTTTAAGTTTTAAAAGTTTAAAAAAATATATATACTAAAAAAATATTGTGAAAAGTAAAACTTTGAAAATTGTTAAAAGTAGGTACTTGTAGTGTTTTTCATTACCAAATTAGCGTGTAAGAGATACATTATTTTATGTTTAAACACTCTGAACATCATAATGAAATAAATTCGTTTTTAAAACAAGTACCTATGATATAGACAAAAAAGTGAAAATTACATAATGTCTTCAACACATCGCTCAGATGTATGAATGTCCACTCTCTGACTTATCGATATACGTCTTTCTTCTTCCTTTGCACTGTCCCAAATTATTGGTTTGGTAGGCTGTTAGGGTCGGCCCTTTATTATTTTTATTTTTTATAATTAATTGAATTCACCGGGAATCGAACCCGAAACCCTCGGTGTGAGCTTTCATTAAATACACATCGAGTAATGCGTTTTAATATTAAAAAAATAAAAAATAAATGTTTTTTTATATTATTTAATGAATAATTTTAAAATATTTTAATTATAATTATATTATAAAATATGTATATATATTTAAATTTAACTATAAATTTTTATAAAACACTTTTAGGTATTATTTAATGTGTAAAAGGAGTACCTACATACATTATTTAAAATTCGAGTTACTTTGCGAGATACATCGAAATATTTATTGTCTCGTTAATTTTCATACATGGCGATGTACCATCTATTTTATGATTGCTTCAAAAATGCAGTATGCAGCGTTAGGTTTTGCCATTTTTTGTTTCAAAAGTAGAAATTTCATAAATAAACTAGCACTATACCACCATAGGCTCTACAGGTCAAATCTCATAACTCATAAAATTTTCAATAAATCTCATTTTAGTAATAGTAAATTGTAATTTCAATTTATTATTCAAATAACGTAAATCAGTGCATGGTGTAGCCATCATCGTTAACTACCAGAGAACAATTACTGCAGTAATTTGTCAATGAGTTATCCCTTTGCAAAGGAGAAGTTACGTGATCACGCTCTGTAAGCTCACAACATACGGCATTCGGCGCCCCTAATTCCATATTGTTTAGCGAGCCACCGTATACGACGACCACTCGTCATGTTCGCTATTAATATCGAACTTCAGCTCCGCTATATCCCCGCCAAACATTGTCTTATTCGACGCTTCCTGGGGCAGCATTTGCTTTGGCATTCGGCTCAAATGTGATCGGATACAAGCTTAGAACCATCCATCCACCCTGGTTTGTGAATTATAAATTATAAATGATATATTACTTATATTTAATTCCACCGAAATTAATTTAATATCAGCTGGGCGATGTTGAAGAATAGTATCTACGGAGCGTCCGGCGAGCAGCGACATCCCGTGTTTGCCGGGCAAAGTTTGCACAGCGAAAGCTTTGAGAATACTTAATTTGACAATAGCCGACCATACACGGAAACGAATTTTCGTTGAATTCTGTTCCGCTGAGGGACAATTCAGTTGAATCAAAACCGCTCGCCGCGCTCTGCCCGGGTTCCGGCTCGGATGCGCCCGCCCGCCGACACTGAGCCGATGCCGACTAGTCAATTCCCACGTAAACAGCGACTGCGCTATTTGTCACTTTATTTGTTCTTTCACTGCTGCTTCGGCGGTTCTTTCACTTGGCGACACAATAAAGATGGCAAGTTTTCAATTCATCTTTTAGATGTTAGTTTAGTTGAAGGTGCACAATTTAGTATTTTTTCCCTTGTTTTACCGGTAATATCGCTGCCCAGTAACATAAATTTAAACTACATATTTTAAATTGTCCAAGAATTGGGATTCTATATTATCTGCTATTATTATTATGCCAGCTACAAAAAATAATAAAATCGAGTAACTTTAAGGCGAGATACCTATTTCAATTTTTTTTATTTTCTTACGTCAAGTTTATTTCTTCTGCGGGCAATCATATTTTTGACACTTAATTTTTAGGTTGAAATATACGTTGGGTTGAAAATATGTCAAACTCAAACGCATACACGGCGAGGTACCATCTTTAGTGTGATTGCTTCAAAAACGCAGCATGCGGTGCGTGATTTTATTTATATAAATATGAATATTATAATAAAAATAAAATTGGATTGAGTCATAAATTTGATTAAGTATATCGATTTTAATTAATATTTTAAACTATTTTTAATTATATTTAGAAGTATATTCATTTAATATGATATTTAAGTATATAAGTGCATTCGTTTAATGTGATGTTTAATAGTTATGAAAAAAATTTCGTGGTATGTTTCTTGTCAATGATTTTAAAACTTAACGATGGAAGCGATGAGTGGTTTTTAGAAGCGGTGGTGGTTAGAATGAAATTTTACAAACCGGTTTCAGACGTGCCGTACAGTTATGGTTCCTTCATCACCGCATCAGATGTTTCCGTAACATTTTAAACAATCATACTTTTAAAAGATATATTATCTGTCAGTGTCCATAACAAAAGCAATATTTGTTTACTCTAGACAGCTAAAACCTTAATAAATATTATGAACATTGAGTTATTTCAATGTGTTTACAGAAAAGGAATATTATTAATTAAATTAGGGTATGATAACATCATAACATGAATATTAAAATACCAGCTAACGTATAAAAGACATGTGTCTTCTTTAAATTAAATTCTTTGGAAAATTTCTTGACAAAAGATAAAAAATCATATTTTTTTAGTATCGTATTTAAGGTTTTCGTCCTTTATAAAAGAATTTTTAAAAATGAATAAAAATTGAATAAAGTAACAAAATGTTAGCTATTATAAACATTTACAGAAATTTTAAGTCTACCGGTTACGAAACGTACCCGTCTCTTCGTTAGGATAAACCACCACACCAGCATCTAAATAACAATACACACCACAACCATAGTGCTTTTCACACATTAACACTTTCGTAAAATAATGTGTGTGAAGCAAACTGATTTCTACCAACTTTTAAAATAATTTTAGACTTATTTTATATTATATACATCAACACCTTATATTTTAGACAAAACTCCAGTTTCCAATGAATGAATTGCATGATGAAATAAATATCGCTTCGAAAATAAACAAGTCTTTTCTAACAACATCCAGATATCGTGGAGGTCCATGAATGTGTAATAAATATGTATGTTGATGTACTTTATTTCATTTTAAATGATTTTTATGCCAATATTGCACAACTATTGGATGTTAAAAATTCATTCTCCTCAGTCAGCTTATCACGCTATTAAGACCATGTTGATTCATAACTACTTTCCAAAGGTCTCACCTAAAATTTCAAAACTCTTAATGTATATTACACTGGCATAAATAAATATGCCCAGTCTATTTTTGATTGAAGAGGTAGTAATCATCGAATAAGGCGGATTATCGTAAATCGCTATCCATGTCTGTTTTTGAGTCTTGGGGTAACAATCACCAAAATAATTAAATATCTTGGGATTTTCATAAACATTTCGATTATGTGTGCCATGGGTTCAAATAATAGTCAAGAAAATGGATTTTGTGTAGGAGTGACCTTATGAATGATGATGGGGTTCAGTTCAAACAGCAAGAAGTAGGAAAGTGTTAACACACAATATTTTTATTAATAAACTAGCTGGTCGAATCCGGCGTTGCACGGGTTAAGAATTAATTTGAAAATAATTTTGTGGGGAGAAACCAAGGTTCCATTGTTTTGCAATGCCGCTAATTAAAACAATGTTTCCATTTAATCAAGGTTGGGTCAGATAGGATGTCTAGGGAAGAAATGTGGCTTATTTTTTCTATAGGGAATATGTATGCCAGATTTGGGTCCAATCAGTCAAGCAGTGTGGATTTGTACAGTAAATACATCTGGTGGAGGGGATGCATTAGAGGTGGAAGGGGTAATGTCGCTTATATTATCCGACTGGTCCTAAAGGTCCTAAAGTATTCAAAATTTGGGTTAGATCGGTTAAAAGATACAGATTTGCATGGAAAATATATCAGAAGAGAGGGGTGTGGTAAACGGTGACGGGGGAAATGTCACCTATGTTACCCACCGATTCCCTAAAAATACGTGTTAAAATTAGAGTCAGATCGATCAAACGATGAAGATTTGTACAGTAAATATAAAATACAGGAAATATCACCTATATTACCCATCTAGCCCTAAAGGATAAGTTTACAAGTCCGATCGGTCAAACGATACAGATATGCATTGACAATATATCAAGGGAAAGAGAAGGGGTAAAAGAGGAGGAGGGAAATGTCGCCTATGTTATCCGCCGGGTCCTAAAGAATAATTTTCCAAATTTTAAGTCCGATCGGTTGAACAGTACAGATTTGCATTGAAAATATATGATGGGCGGGGGAAAAGGTAAAAGAAGAGGGGAGGGGATATCGCTTATATTACCCGCCGGACCCTAAAGCATAAGTATGCATAATTTGAGTCGAATCGGAAAAACAGTGTAGATTTTTATAGAGAACAGACCGACAAACAGACATTGAGTTTTATGAGTAAAGATTTGTAGAAGTTTATTGTTATTGTGTAATACGAATGGTTGTTATGAACCTCGGAACAATGCCCTTTTAAACGATAAGCTCGGAAGTATTAAAATTGAACATTAATCATAGACAGTATACATAAATGTCCTTTGTTTTGAAATATCGCTATATGAAAGGCTGCACTTTCTCATCGGTTTAAACGTTGTATTTAAGCAAAGACATCCGCATGTAATCAAAAAATTTAATTTGAAAAATGTTATACCTACCTATCTAAATATTTATCAATATTGAAAAGGTAGCTACCGGCGTCTTTTTTTTCAAATAATTTGTGCAATTTCGAATGCAACGTTGTGTCAAGAAGAACTTTAGGAGATTTAAGATTTTGGTCAAGCGAACATTTACATTTTTATTTATATAAATAAATAGTAGGTGTATAAAAAAAAATTAGGTACACAAAAACATACTCGTATTTGAATGCAACGTTGTGCCAAAATTTCCAAGCAAGCGGTGAAGAACTTTCAGAGATTATCGATTTTGTACAAACGAACATTTACATTTTTATTTATATAGATTAACGTAGTAACGTAAGAAACGTAATAATTTATCTGTCTGTCCGTCCGTCTGTCTGTCTATCGATCCGTGACGTCCTCGTTTCGAATTCGTTCGAATTCACGACTAAAAAATAAATTAAACGGGCGGAGCCGGGACTTGAACCCCTGGCCAGAAAACCCAAACCGGCCGCTTAACGCATGTAACTACCGCCGCCTCTCCGTGGACTGACAAAAGTATACTTTACCTAAATATATACAAGGGCTTAGCAAAAACGCAAAACAATTTTCCGTCATTTTTGATGGGTTACAGCTAGTAATAATTTGAACACTTTGTTATAAAATGTAAAATAAATATTGTTCTCTATTTAAGTTATTAACAATACTTCCCAGTATATCCCAGATAACACTCATTAGGGAATGAACATGCAGAGGCGGCTGACATTTTTGCTATAATAGTATAAATGTGTATAGGACAAAGCTGATACAATTGTTTACATGTCAACACAATGGAAATGAACAATACATTTTTGTGTATTATTATTTTACCTTTAACTATTATTATTTGTACCTTTAACTGTATTATTATTTTATCTGTTTTATGTTTTTTGTATTATTATTATTATTATTACCTTTTAACTATTATTATTGTAACTTTTAACTGTATTATTATTTTAACTGTCTTACGTTATTTAAAAAAAATATTCTTTATATTTGTAAAAGCCCATAAGGGCGTTAAATAAATAAATAAATAAAAATAAATATATAAATATAGACTCATACTTAGGTAAGTACAGGGATACAAAGTTTCCGACAGATTCGGGAATTTTACCGTCGGGATTGTGACGGAGGATGTGATCTGTTCTCTGCAGCTTCGTATCAACCCAACGACGGATCTAGCCCCGCGGAACCGATCCGGGAACCCTGTCGCACCGGAACCTGTCCGTCGGCCCGTGTCGGATTCGATACCGCGGTGTATGAACAGGTAATCAGTTTCCAAATTCGTATTAAACATTCAAGTAACCTTTAGCCGTAGTTTGGCACTCTGATCATTGAAAGTCTATACCTATAAAACTAAATGTCTGTCTGTCTGTCTGTTCTCTATACAAATTCACACCGTTTGTCCGATTCGATTCAAATTTTGCACACTTGTGCTTTAGAACCCGGCGAGTAACATAGGCGACATTTCCTCCCTATTATTATACCCCTACCCCTCCCACTGACATATTTTCGATGCAAATCTGTACCGTTTGACCAATCGGACTCAAAAATTGGAAACTTATTCTTTAGGACTCGGCGGATAACATAGGCGACATTTCCTCCCTATTCTCATACCCCTTCCCCTCCCCCTGACATATTTTCGATGCAAATCTGTACCGTTTGACCGACTGTACGGCGGGTAACAATGCGACATTTTCCCCCTATTTTTTTAACCCTTCCCCTCCACTTTTATATGTTCGATGCAAATCTATACCATATTCGAATCGAACCTTTGTTTACCCTCACAAATTTATTTAAAACCTCATCCTTAACCCGTGCAACGCCGGTTAAGGACAGCTAGTATTTAATAATTTTGTTAACCTTAGTGTATTAGTGTAGTGTAGTAAAAAGTGATTAGAAATTATGTATTTCTATTGAAAGGCCGTCGATTTCAAATCAAATCCATTTTCAAATATATTAGGTACGAGTATATTGAATAATATTCGAAAAATCTCGTAAAGATTTCTTTTTGACTAAAAGCTAGCTACCACTGGACTTAACGCTATAATATCGAACCTTAAATGTTTTCTGTAGATATAGACTATAGAAAGTAAGGTTGGTTAAGGTTAAGGGATATTTTGACATTTGAATTCGGGGGATTTCGGAAGATAACCCTCTGGCAAACCCTCTTACCTACTATAGTATACATCTACAGAAAAAAGGCGGTCGCTGGATCCTACTCTATTTTATAAATCAGTGCATCGCTCGTAGGACGTAAGTATCTTCGTTATTGTTTTATATAAGAGAAAGGAAATGGAAAGCCCCTGAAAAATATTATTTGAACATGTCTTTGGTAGGTTAAATAATACAACCGACAAATAGATGATAATATAAAAATGCATTTAATAAAATATTAATAATATTATAAATTGAATTATAAAAAATATTTTAATTTAAAATTTCTTATTTTGTATTAGCTTCGGCTAACAGTCGAATCACAAAATCCGCCGCGTTTCATGTTTTACTTAAAATAAATATTTAAACAGAGTGCTAGTTAAATTTGTATAAACCACTACCAGATTTTAGGTCTACCGGTTTCGTGACGTACCCGTCTCTTCGTCAGGACTAATACTACACTACTATGTTCACAACACTATACACCACAACCATAGTATTGTTAACTTTTCACCAATATTTAATACATGCGTGTAATCTTGTCAAGGACAAGCATGCACTAACTAGCCTACAGAAAAATCAGGAATCTACGAGGGAGAGAGAGTGAGAGGGGGCTGGGTCTAAAGTTAAATTGAACAAAGAGCTGTATGGAAACTTTCGAATAAAATATAAGACGTTACAGTACAAATGTAAGAATAAAATATAAAAACGTAATGTTAAGTGAACGTTTGCTCCTGTCTGGTGTTAAATAATATTTTTTTATCTTTGACATATAATTGATGCTTTAAAACCCTAAAAACTTAACTGGGATTTTGATGTGAATCGCCTTATCCCAGATTGTAAATCTTTTTGAAAATACAATAATATTATGGTGTGCGTAATAATACAATGTAATCTCATGATTTTATGTATTGTCTTATAATTAATTTCAATGCAAAAGTTAAACTTTCTTGATGGTAAATTCAAACGATCAAATGTTACCGTTACACGGATTCGAGTTACTTTTTCCAATGCATAAAAACGCAGACCATAATGTCTTTGTGCGTAGTAAATTTGGCGCGGCGCAAACACATTTCACATAATATCGTGGACTGTGCTATAGGTTCACACTAGCAAACCAGAACTTTCATATATTAATAAAATAAAAAAAGATGCCGAATGTTCTATTACTGAACCTCATTATTTATCACAAATATTTAAAAATATATATTTACATTTTAATATTACAGGATTGTGAAAAAATTCTGATATTTGAATAACGAAATGTTGCCCGCAAGTATCTTAATAATATTTAGGCCCGTCACTCCTAAACTCAAAGACAAAAATAAATATTGTCACGTGTCGTAACTGCGGAAGAAATGAACGAAAACGCTGGAAATTAATTAGCAATTTATTAACTACTGATTAATTAATTATTTAATAAACAAAGTCTTTAAATACTTTTAAAATGAACGCCATTTTAAAAGTTACACTATTTTGTAATTTATCACTCGCAATAGTCACTTTATCGCTTTAACACTTACGTATTTACCTTTCACTAGAACACTCCATCCAGTTTCACAAGTTTTATTCGCTTTGGTTTAATTCGCTACATAGGAACTTTACTAGATTATTTGCCTGAAATATCGCACGGTTGGCTACCCTGGCCTCGCGACCCACGGCTGACTTCTTATTTATATCCGCGTATGCGGGAAATTTGTACTTTCTGGCCTTTTATAGCCTTTAAGAGACGATTATCGTGGCTTCTAGATTCTTATAGATGTTTCCCGAATGTTTCAAATGCCTCCTGCCGTAAAAGCCGCAAAAGCCGTAGAGCACCGTAGACCGTTTTCGATTCTTCGATAGTGTTGTGACTACTTTAAAAAACTGTCACTTGATAGGAGCGTGTAATTTTTTTAGCCTCGTTACAATTTTGAAAAAAGGGGAGTTAACGAAATTTCCCGCGGTGATTGTAATAGTAAGTACATCGGTCAAACTTCTAGAAATCTCAACATTAGACTAAAAGAGTATCATCATTGTCTAACCAGTAATATTTTTTCTGAATTTGCGAAACATATCATGGATAATTATCATTATTTTCATACACGTACTGTTTAATTTCTCGCATGTAAGTATAAAAGAATAAATAATTTTAATAGTTTAGAAATTAAAATAATTTTGGGTAATTAATTTACTTTCTTTAACTCTTATTTTCTTCAGTATAATCTTCTTATTTTCTCCCCTTACAACTACCCTTACACCAGTAACTTCAGCTCATTTTGTCAGTATCTAATTAATTAATTATTTGGATTATCACCAAATTAATATCAAGTTTCTGTATTTAAAATTAGCTTAACACCTGTCGATAAGAGATTCTGTTACTCTCGCAACTCAAGTAGAAAAATATAAAAATATAATTAAAATCGCGTAGAAGTCACAAAGTTGATGTTGTTCACCCAATTTATTGAACATCATGAATAATTTTAATAAAGTTAAAGTCAAATCTATCAGTAATTAATCAAAGCGTTTATATTATCTTCTGCTAAAATAAGAATAGTAAAAATTACAGAAATAAAGGAATCTTCATATATTTTTTTTTCTCATAGATATAATTTAAAATGACTACTTATAATTTTTTCAATTACACTTACAAAATATGATCAACTTTAAAACCGGTGTGTATAAGGCTAGCTTTAATTCCTTAAAGTGGCCAAACTCATTAGCGAAAAAGGTTCAACGCATTTTATTGAAATTCCTTCTGAAACGGGTACTGGTCAGCGAATTAAAAAGAAGTCTGAAATATTTAACTTATTTTGAACTCGCTTTAGAAACACCCCATGAGCCTGAAATTTATGTTAAAATTAGATGATTTTTACAGGTTGTTTTATTATTGAAAACTTAATTTAAAAAATTTATTGGCTCCTTTAAACGATTATTTTATTGAAAATTTTTTGGAAAAAAAACGGTCGCGTTAATTCCATTCTCATGCCGCAGCCATGACTGAGATGCGAAGATAGAAAAAAGCCATTTGTAATAACAACTGCTTAAAAAAAATTTTTTGGGAAAATTTTTTTTTTCAAATCGGATAAACCAATTTACTTAATAACAGCATGCACTTGTTTTCCATATCATCCAAATCAGATTGATTCCACGTGATTTTTTACAAGGAGTGAAGTCCATTCCTGTGGAGCTCCACCACAGGAATGGACATCACTATTCTTGAATATTCTGGAATATTCCAAAGTGCACATTTGTCCGAGATAGGGAAGAAAGTTATGTACTCATCAAGAAATAAAATATATATAATACACAATATTTGGTTTGGATAACACATTTTTTTGTAAAATTGGGAGCAGTTTGTAAAAAAACACTATGAGTGAATGCTCTGCATTTTTGTTTCAGAAAAACATACACCGGAGAATGTTGCATCTCAGTCACGGCGGAGGAGCTTCGTGACACTAGTTTTTTTTCTTCATAAATTCTCCAATAAAATAATAATAATTAATCACCTGCTTGTAAGAACCTACTACCAGTTGACACCTAAATTTCGGTATTCCAGAGTGGTGTAACCCTTAACTTTGAGTGTGCACTCGAATAATATGCGGATTTTTTTATTATGAGTCGTTTCATTTACAAATGTATCGTTGAACGATAAAAGATATGCTAATAATCTGTAGGAAACTATTTGCTTCAAAATGTTTTCGGGAGAGTAATATTACTAACGAGAGTTAGCTATGCGTCCATCTCTCGTAAAGTTATGAGCTGTTAACTAAATTTCGTTTAAAAGCACCACCCCCAAAGTAAACTAAAATTCGAAATACATTTGAGTAGAGAAATGTAATTAAAGACCCAATTTCTATACTCAATGTGAAGAGCATAGCATCACTGCTCGGCATACACTGCCGGTTATTTCAGCACTTGTGATCAAACATCGGCTACTCTGCTGATTGCAACTTCTCTCTAACTCCAACGAATATGCAGTGTAATCAACACATTTTGCACAAGTTTGGAAACCTGTTCATTTGTGTATATATATGTATGTATATTGTGTAATATACATATATTATGATATATATATATATATATATTATCTCTATATATATATGTATATTATATATTATATATGACACTTCATGATGTATATTAATAAATTCGAAACACGTTCTGCGTCCACAAATGTGTGTAATTCTTTATCCGTTTGGGATGAGTGTCCACTTTGTAATTACTCTATCTCTCTACAGCTCAACATCATTACTGTTATCTGGAAAAATGTTAATGTCTGAATTCGATTACGCGAAAGTGTTATTTTTTACGACGAAATTGAATGTAAATGTACATTATCTAGATATCTAGTCGAGTGGCGCTGGCTTGTGGGAGAAAACCGGGTAATTAAAAGTCAATTTTCGATCTGGGGGATTTGGAATTTAAATCGGCGACAAAGAGGAATTTTAACTTTCCATTCGCGCTGAATGCAGACGTCTGTGTGGCTTTACACGTATGTGAATAATTGAGGACATCTCTCGTGATGGACGCAAAAAGAGAACATGGAAAATGAAGACTTTTTGTCATTTGTCATCAGACAAATGCCATCACGACACAAGACAGACTGGAAAATGGATGTGACAGGTCGCCTGAATCTAATAAATTGAAATGTTGTCCGCTTTTAGTGATTCAGAAATATTTTTGCAGATGACTGTTGTGTTTTTATTTACTCATTTATAAGGCGCGAAGTACTATTTAACAAAAGAAATACATTTTTGGATAATTGTCATAGTATACTTAAATTAATAAATAAAAAATATAAATAAATTACGGTTCTTATGAAATTTAAAATCATATCAATCTTATAAAAAATACTGCATAATTATTTTATTTGAAATATGCGTGCTTGGAGTTAACGTTATTAAAAGTGTGACCGACGTATAAACGGTGAGAATTGTTTTAATGTCCATTAAGTTATTGCTTCTGTGGCAAGGCCGCCCTTCTAACAGCAATCTGGTAAATCGTCAATGAAATCATTTATTGATTTATTATGCTTTATTAAAAATGCTTAACATCGGATCCCTGCCCGCCTCACTAGGTCAGGGTCCGTATGAGGTGGGCAGGATTTTCTCGTTTATCGTATAAAATATGTATAACAATCGTAGATAATAGTTATAAAAACCAAAGTTGAAACATATTTTACACTGTACCAATAAATTTTTATGGCATCTCTGAGTAGAAGGCCGCATGACCATTATAGCATAGAAAAATCTAACTTTAATTTAACAATAAGTAAGATAAGTTCATTAAAAGAGGTTCTACTACTTGACATTTTGACAAAAATATATTTTGCTTTAAATTATTTTATACATAGCTTGAAGCTCTAAGATTAATTGAAAAATTCTAAAAATTGGCTGAGTTATAA
>JADDOH010025115.1:0-45030 GCA_016648135.1 Agrypnia vestita | reverse complement strand
TATATTATATATGACACTTCATGATGTATATTAAATAAATATCTAAACACGTTCTGCGGTCACAAATGTGTGTATTCTTTATCCGTTTTGGGAATGAGTGTCCAATGTTGTAAATTACTACTTGAAGCATTTAAACATGAAAACATTAAAGTTAGAAGTAAAACAGGCAAATTTGTCATATAAATACCAGATCTATGACACACTAATGAAGCTGCTGTGTGAAACTGGATAATACGCCACTTGCGGATAGGGTGGAGGTCTGGTGTTTGAATACCGGTAGCAGACAAAATAATTTTTTTGTTGATTTGATTTTTCTATATATTTTTTTCTAATTGATTCATTAAAATCATTAAAAATAATTAAATAAGTACACGAAACTAAATGCAATTTAATTTATGAATAATAAATTTTTACTCAATTAATTCTGTTTTTTCTAAAAAATATAATTCACTCTCCTTAGGATCGAATACACGGATGAAACTTTGTAACAGCAATACTTTGCATGTGTTGATTATCCTAACCAGCGTACGATATACAATAGATATCCAATCTTACAAATCTGTCTGCATCAAATTCTATACTATCTTAACATAAATTTTGAAATAAGTTTCCTGACATGTTTTATTCCTTAGAAGTAAAAGTATATGGAGAATAATATTCCTCTATTTTGTATCAGTTTTTTGCTTTGGTATAAAATATCATTAATGCCAATAAGTAAGGTCCAATGTAGTATTCTGTAGAAATGGGTCTTTTATGAACGAAATGCTCTCTCTAAAGAGTTTTCTACTGAACGAATGAATTGACATTTCTATGTAGTGAACTACCGTTCATTAGTTCAGTGATCGTAAATTTTTTTTTCGGTGTACGATTAACGAGAACTTTCGTTGGATAAATGACCGATCCCAAATCCTTCCGCCTGTCATAAATAATTGTTGGTTGGATAACTTAACTGAACGATACGTTGAATGAAGTTAAGTCAACTGAACGAAACTTCTCATAAATAATAATTTACAGTATGTTTACGTCATTTTTAACTTCAGTGCCAATTACTTTTACTAGTTAAAATACAAATCCTTAATCAGAAGTTTATAAGAATTCTTATCAACAATCTGGTATCCTAATTGCGTAAAGTAAATCTCTGACATATCGACAAGATCCAAGTGATTCACTTGATATATACGACAAGAGTCTCGAAAAATTTCACCTAATCTCTTAAGAAGAATGATGAAAAATTACAGACCTGATGACTCTCTACAAAATAGTGAATCATCAGATCTGTAATTTATATATTCCTGTCCGATCAATGAGATCTCAAAGCTTCTTAACACTGATTTGTATTATACTAATCTAGGCTATTTCTCTTCTCTACCTCGAAAGATCAATCACAGTAATAAAAATGAGATTTCATCTAGAGACGGCAATCTTGATGCATTCTTTTGACACAGACTCAGTTCAAAAGCAAAATACATATTTTAAAAAATTGAATGCCGGTCGCTTGAGCATTTAATATAAATACGTTGATCATAAACAAAATTATATTCCACCGAGAATCATTTCTTGTAGATAATCGGTGTTCATTTTGAAACCCGCGCACTTGTAAAATTTTTAAATCTAGAACTAATTCCGAAATTGTATTTATTGATTTGCGACAGCCATTATCTTGTTCTATATATTATTTTATAATTTACTTTATCTTAAAAACATTATTTATAATTATTTTATAATAAAAAATGTAGGTATTATGTAACCATGTGATTTTCAAATAATTAATGATAAAATTATTAAAAAAACTGTGAAAAATATAATGCTTAAATACTGACCGCTAAGCTTTTAAGGCTTAAGACTCTAGTTTGTAGATTCAAAAATATGTATTCAAAATTCTATATGTACTCAATCAATATATACTCAAATCACTTTTAACATACAAACCATTAACTTTTAAAACGACGATTCTTTTGATGTTGGGAATTTAGTTTTTACAGTCTACCAACGTATTTTATATTCATGCCGATAATATTTATTGAACTTTCGTTTCAATATTTTTTTCCATTAGGTTTACTCAAACAAAAATTAAAAATTGTTTGTTTTAAAGCTTATTTAATTACATAAACGTAAAATGTAATGCTAATAAAATGGTATCAAAAAATACATTGATTAAATAAGTACATTGATTTTAAACTAATTTAACTTTGATGTAAAAAGTATAATATACAATTGATTCTATTTGTACATCTTTAATATATTGACATTTAAAGTTTATGCCTTTGGAAAGTATATTGTAGAGAAATTTCACTATCCGCAATCTAACTTATATTAGTGAATCGGCATTCTGAGAAAACACTTATGAAAAACAACACATTCGATAACACATCTTTGATACTAAATTTATTTACTGTAATGACCAAAAAAAATCCTTCCAACTACTGCCTGCAGCCCTACTCCAATTATGTTGAAAAAATTCTGTATTAAGGTTAGTTGTTCATTAAATCTGATGTTGAAAAGAACTGCTCCTCTGGAAACTAGAGTTGTGTTAAATATAACTCAACTTATCTTAATGTGGTAAAATGTAAACAAATAAGTTTCAGTAGAAGTAAAAATAAAACCATATATCAATACTGCATTAACAATATAGATCTATGTAGAGTCTCAGTTATTTGGGATTTGGGTGTGCTTTTTGACGAAAAACATTATAAAGAAATTTACAACACAGTAATGAAATCCCTAGGATTCGAGTTAAGGACCGCAAAAAACTTTTCGCTCCGCTCTCTTTCTACATTATACACATCCATTGTAAGAAGTACATTGGAATACAACTCAACTTTGTGGTCTCCTTACTTTGACACACACTCTAGGAAAATAGAAAGAGTACAACACAAATTCTTGAGATTTATAAATTTCAAAATGCGTATTCCAATAGAAAGCATAAATAGGAATAAAAAGCATATGATAATAGCAATAAAAAGCATATGATAATTTAATGAATGTACTTCATTTGAAAAAATTATCATACAGAAGAGATGACAGCGACATAGTGTTCCTCTTTAAAATTATCAAAAGTATTTTGGACTGACTTGAACTGATTCACATGATCTCGTATAATGTACCGAGACAAACGAGACATCGCGAAGTAGGGAACCACAGGAATAACTATGCATTAAAGTCACCGTTAAGATGCAAGCATCGCCATGGAAACAAATTTTTGGAATTCATATTCATTTTTCTATGTAGGAGTTAGACTTAAGAATTACTTAGACTTTTATTGTATTATTGTAGAATATACCAATAGAATTAATATCAGTTTTATGGACTAAATTTTTACTTATGTTTTGTTCCCCATAAATTTATTATATATTAATATATATATTTATTTTATTTTATTTTATTAACTAAACTGTCATTATTATTGTTCATTTCCATTTTATATATGTTTTGATTTTATCTTTTATATTAGGTCCTTACATATGAAATTGGCGTTTTGCCGTACTGGCAAATTTGATCTCAAATATCTTCTCTTTGGTTAGGAATTCCAAATCCAAATTTATACAGCTGTTTACTCATGTATTTGTGTTTTGAAAATTATAATTCATTTGTTTTTTCCTCAATTTTTTTTTTCTTTGCGTCACTCAGTTTACAAAATGAAAAACTTGAAATACCGCGTTATTTACGAGTACGAGTTCCACCGTGGCACCAGTGCTTCAGAAACGGTTCGAAGGATTAATGATGTGTATGGCGACGGTGCCGCAAAAGAAAACACAGTGCGTTTTTGGTTCCAACGTTTTCGTTCTGGAAATTTCGACGTGCAGAACAAGCCCCGTGGACGGCCGGAGACCAAAGTTGATAATGAAGAATTCAACTCCGATGGGGCAGTCCAAACCGCCTTCAAAGATTTTATTGATTCCCGTCCGAATGGTTTTTTTAATAAAGGGATCGATGAACTATCTATGAGATGTCAAAAGTGCATAGATAGCAATGGTACATACTTTGATTAAATAAATATATTATAATAAAAAAAAATCGGCTTTATGTTCCTCCCATACTAAACGCCAATTTCATATGTAAGGACCTAATATATTTTTTTGGTTTATTTTATCTTCTTATCTTATTTATCTGGTATATTAAATTAATTATATTTATTTTACTCTTTTAATAATTTGTTAAAGGTTTCTAATTATAACTGTTTGCTTGTGTATTAATCATCGTTTATATATATTATTCATTTTTATTGTTACTTTATTTTATATTGTTTTACATTGTTACATTTCATATTGTTCATTTATCTGAAATATGTTTTATTTATATTATTATTTTTTAAAATTATTTACAGTAAAATGTCTTTTGAGCTAGGTATATACAAATCCTTTCAATTTTCTTGTATTGTAAAGCCCACTAGGGCGTTGATTAATAAATAAATAAATATATTTTTTTTGTTTTATATAATGAGTATATGAGTATATTTAGTGAAAATGAAAATATTCAT
The DNA here is from genome assembly GCA_016648135.1 of Agrypnia vestita. Taxonomy (NCBI): domain Eukaryota; kingdom Metazoa; phylum Arthropoda; class Insecta; order Trichoptera; family Phryganeidae; genus Agrypnia; species Agrypnia vestita. The sequence goes on along the minus strand of JADDOH010025115.1, from coordinate 40,553 downwards.
GGTGTACCATAAAGCAACTGCCATATCAATTAATAATATAAGTATAGGATATTTGTGGGTCATAAAATCAAAGGCAGCAATATCCAATAAAATTTAACCCACTCTTCGAAGAATTCTTATTAATAATGTACTTAATTCGAGGTTTTGTATGAAACATAGCCTATACATTTATAGAAAACATGATCATTACATTTTAATCAAGCAATCCTCGGTCACTGCATCCAAAACATTTTTTTTGGATGTTGCCTTCTTTCTTTTTATAACCCACACTTCCTTTGCTTTTATACGCCCGTCAAAATTTTTTAATAATAATAAAAAATTTTCGAACCAGAAAAACACATTTTTGCAAGGGTGGTACCGCGTATGTAATTAAGCCCTGTAAAGCATTACTTCAACGTGAAATAAATGAAGAAAATATCACAATTGATTTCTATTTTCAGTACTGCACGATCTATTACATTTTTTATTCCTTGTTCCAAGAACGAACAAAAGCATGGGATCAGCCGAGCTCATATTCTGTGCCAACAAAACCTCTTTTAATAATCGTCCGTTGTTTTTATTTCCATTTTTTCCATCCGTCAGGACCATTCGTGTAATTTTTTTCGCAGGATACTGAAACATGATAATCTTTACCAGTTCCACATGTTACGCTTCACGTTATTAACTGTGTCTCTAACAAAAATTAAAAGAACTCGTATATTGCACACAATACAAACTTTTATAATACCAGGAAATATTTTATCTCATTCATACGTTTTTACATGGGATTTTATGAATAAGGCTGTAACAGCCGTGATTCATATTTTTCTGTATAGAAATTAATAATTAAATCTGTGAACAATAGCGACTTTTTTATAAAATGCATTTCACGTATTAACAAATAATTTCATTACCTGCGTAGACTACATACATAAAAGGGATTATCATCCCAGAGCATTTTTCCAATCCCGGGATTGCTGGATTAAAGAAGGCCAATCGCGGGATATCGGGACCAATATAAATAATATATATATATATATATATATATATATATATATATATATATATATATATATATATATATATATTATATATATATATATATATATATATATATATATATTAGTCCTTCTGAGGACCAGATTTTGACGCGGGTTACCCCCAAAGAAATAAATACTAACATATGTATATATATATATATTGATAATTTAAAAAAAAAATTTATAGTCTCACAAAAGTAAGAATTGTGTATTGAACAGGAGAATGTCACAAGTGTAGTAGATAACTGTATTTTTAAAAACATATGACATGCATTGAAATATATATATATATATAGAAATATTAAAATATAAGTATTAATGAAAAATATAATTAATTAAAAATTAATAAAAAGTTTAAAGAAGTCTTCAATATTATTTGGGCTTAATTGTATTAAAATTTTTAAACAAAACTATTTTTTAAACTTAAGAAAAAATGTAAACATATCAATTAAACTTGCGGTATAAATTAGTAACAAAGTATTCTGGAGACGATACTTATATACAAACATGGTTTGCTACATTAAAATGGTACTAGATTTATAACATACGAAGGACTTTTCATACTAACTAATACTAACTTATGGTTAAAGGACATTTAAATATATAATACCGAAAATATTCAATAAAATTTCACGCAATTTATAAATGACAATATTAAGTAACGCATCAAAAAATGAATGGGATTATTAATAAATAAGTAATATTTATTTTACCTCAGCTACGTTAATTTTTCAATTACAATGATCTTTAATTTATGTTTTCTTTTCTTTATATATAGCAACTCTTGTTACTTATTAATTTTACCATGTAAAGCAAGTAAATTAAAAACAATTTGAAGACAAGCTTTTATAAGTGTTCTTTGCATACATTCATAATCGATTTATTAACATCACCCGTGCGGGATCCAAACATTAAACACATTATTCTAAAGTTGTAAACAAATTTTCGAACAGCGTGTTCTTCAGCTGTTTTGCGACTCTTGCTTGTGACGTGATTTAAAAATTTTATCAAAATAATGAATAAATCATGTTGAAAACGATTTAATAATGTAAAGTCATCCACTTTACGTAAATGTTGCATATTTCAGAGCTGTACCTTGCCGGGAAGTTAGTGAAAAATCAATCACAACATTCCATAACTACAAATAATACCTGAAAGACAAAGAGAGTTAAATAAAAGCATGTAAAAACAAGGTAGTTTTGCGGATTACAGGTTTTAATTTCGCAAAAATGGTAAAATACTTACAAAATATTATATAAAATGTTAATTATTAAAAATCTGTATGCTATTATTTCTTTAAACAAATAAAAAAAAGGATTACCCTTAACGCTATATTGTTCTTGGGTGTGATAACTCTACCTAAGAGGAAAGTCATTTTTTATTACACTGAAATATTATTCAGCAATGGCCTGCAAGCATAAAACACGCTACATTTAAATACAAGGGAAGTAAGTATGGGGAAATAAACCCATCGGGGTGCAACAAATGGCTTTTGTGTGTGTAATAATATGTACCTATTCTCTGCCCTGTGTCCATGCCCGCGTGAACCCGATATAGGCGTACAGTCCTAGACTTCTTTCCATATGATTTCATCTGTTGCTTGTCATTCCGGTATACAGCTTTGTCAATACTTTCTTTTAAAATGTTATCAAACTTATAAACTTGTACCAGAGTAAGAATAAAGAATAAAGGCACCGTCAGACCAAGTTTCCATGACTTGGCAAGTTTTCCCAGAGGGCAGGAGCTATAAATTCATGTATCTAAAAGAGGATCCCGATTTTGATAACGCTATCAGCAAGAGTGTACTACAAACTATTGTGGTTCAATTTACAAACACATAAATCTTATTTATATTTTGCACAGCGCATTAATGGTTTAGAATTATCTTTTGTAATATTTGAAACCTAAATATTATATTTTTTTAAATATATATTTACCTAATGACATTTTATAATATTTGGACTGATACCGACTGCGTGATACATAATGATAAAATAAACATGCAAGTGTAGTCTTTTGTATTATGTTTATTTTGTGTAGTAAAATAACTTACAAGAACTGTAATCATAGATAATAATATGGAATAGTTCGCATACAATAATAAATCTATAATATATATATATATATATATATATATATATATATATATACAAAATATTGTTCTTGTGGTTAAGACACTCGCCTCGTGATCCAATGGTCGCGGGTTCGAACCTCATTCCAGACTAGCAAGTTAGTCCCATTTTCATAGAACAAGCGTTTAGTTTAGTTTGAAAATTATGTTCGCATCTCTATTTTTTTATTTTAAAAAAAAGCAATTTCTGTATTTGTTTACGCTCTAGACTAAAAAACAATTGGTCCGATTTAAAGTTTAAATCTTCGATCTGATCAGTAGAAAGAAAGTTAGTGGCCTAAATGTAAAATAAAGTATCCTTGAAATATACGAACATTCATAGCGATAGAAAAATACCATAATTTGGTGAATGATTTACCATCCAAATGGAATTTTAGAACAAAGTGAAGGGCTGCCGTAAACCATTTTCAATAAAAAGAAGCGAGACAAAAATGGGCTTCCCTGTAATTAAAAAAAGTATTGTTACCGGGATCGGGGTGATAATGTAACGAAAATATCATGCCTTGAAATCTGAAATTTCAAAAATGTTTCCACACATTGTAAATTCCTCCCGGACAAAAGATTGAAAAATGTGCATTAAAAAATATCCTTACAACTATGCTCGTGCTTAAATTGGGAGGGAACATGTTCCATACGAGCCCCGCTAAATATAATATGGCGTTATTACAGTTTTTTAATTACGATTTGGGTATAACGAGAAATTTTTTCTTTCAGTAACTTTTAATAGTGAATCTTCTTGAATAGTATGTAAGTACACATGTAATAAAAAACACACAATTTTACTTTAATAAATACATCTTCCGGTCGTTAAAGTCCATAACAGGAAATACTGCAAAGACATATTATTGTTTATTGTGAAAAAATGAAAACATAATAACCCAATATGATGGTGAGCCCATTAGCATTGAAGAGGTTGAAGTAGAGCGTTGATGTAAAAACAAAAAATCTTTCTTTCTGGGCTATTTAAATAATCAAAAAAAATATTCATTACTTCAAGTATAAAAATTAGATATGTGGTTAATAAATTTTTTTAGTAATCGTTCTCTATTTGCAATATCGAAAAATTTACAATGCCTTATAAGATGCTAGTCAATCCACCGCTGGGTGGCTCATATTCCCATGTCATTCCCACTGCTCCAAATTTTTTGTAAACATGTCGAGACTTTGGATATTCTATATTTATTTATTTTATTTATTATATTTATTTATACAGTAGATACATGTTTTTTTTATAATAAACTAGCTTTTCGTACCCGGCGTTGCACGGGTTAAGGATTAAGTTGAAAATATATTTGTGTGTGGGAACAAAGGTTTGATTCTAACGGCATCGAAAATATATCAGGGGGAGGAGAAAAGTTAAAAGGGAAGGGAGGAAATATAGCCTATGTTACCTGCCGAGTCCTAAAGAATAAGTTTAAAAAATTTTGAGTCCGATCGGTCGAACGGTATAGATTTGCATCGAAAATATATCAGCGGAAAGGGAAGGGTTAAAATAATAGGGGGGAAATGTCGCATATATTACCCGCCGAGTCCTAAAGAATAAGTTTCCAAATTTTGAGTCTGATCGGTCAAACGATACAGTTTTGCATCGAAAATATATCAGGGAGAGGGCAAGGGGCATAGAACAGGGGGAAATATTGCCTATGTTACCCGCTGAGTCCTAAAAAATAAGTTTCCGAATATGAGTCCGATCGGTCAAACGGTAGAGATTTGCATAGAAAATATGTCAGGGGGAGAAGAAGAGGTATGAGAATATGGGGGAAATATTATCTATGTTACCCGCCGGGTCCCAAAGCATATGTATGCAAAATTTGAATCGAATCGGACAAACGGTGTGGATTTCTACAGAGAACAGACAGACAGACAGACACTGAGTTTTATAGATATAGACTGATTCTATGTTATATCATTTTTACAGGCCATTACTCCCCATAATATAAGCCAAAGCTCAAGTTCATGGTAGGAGTATTTACAAGGTAAATTAAAGTATAAAAGCAGAAACCATTTAGAAGTAGTTATTTTTTTATCATACAGAAACCATTTGAGACATGTGGGCAATGTTACAATCCATCGTTTTCGAAAATAAAGGATTTGACTTCTTTCTTAAAATGTTCGTATTTTGGAATGTTCCTTTCTTGAAATTCGTTTTGCGACAACAATGTATTGTACCATTTAACTCCCAAGTATGTATAATAATGTTGTGCCATGGTGGTTCTTAAAGATGGTATCTTTATTTGTCCCTTTGTTCTATGTCTACATATGTTACTGTAGGTGTGTACAGGGTGGCGCAAAACTACCGTTATGGTTTGAATGTTTAATAACTTTTTTATTTAATGGTTCATTATTATTATTATTGTTTTGTTATATATTATATTAATGGGGAATATTTTTGGCTTAAGTATGAAAAATTATATCCCGCAAGTGGTGGCCATTTTCGGCTTCGCACATTCGTGCTCTTTCCAGTACATTTTGCATAACTTTTCGTAAAATTTCCGGTGTTATGGCTTGAATTTCATTGCGAATGTTTTGTTTTAGCTGTGGTATGGTTGCTGGCTTATTTACGTATACCCTTTCTTTCAAATAACCCCAAAGAAAACAGTCTGGCGCTGTTAAATCCGGTGAACGTGGGGGCCAATTGAAATCGCTTCTGCGCGAAATAATGCGTTCGCCAAAGAGGTCCCGTAACAGAGCCATTGTGTCCCTTGCAGTGTGGGCTGTGGCTCCATCTTGTTGGAACCACAACTGTGGATGATTTTCTACAGCAGGCCTCAAAAAATTGTCCAACATCGTTCGATATTCAGCACCATTAACCGTAACTGAGGCGCCACGTGCATTTTCTAAGAAATATGGACCAATGATCCTTTCAGACGATACACCGCACCAAACAGTACACTTAAGTGGATGTAATTGTTGCTGATGCGCTGTTCTTGGATTCTCCGTAGCCCATATCCTGCAATTTTGCTTGTTTACGAAACCATTCAATTGGAAATGGGCTTCATCGCTCATTATCAAATTGTTAATGAAATCGCGATATTCTTCTGCTTTTTGTCGGAATGAAATGGCATAATCAAGCCGTTGTTGTAAGTCTATCGACTTCAATTCTTGCACAAGCTGAACCTTATACGGAAACATGTGCAATGTGGCCAAAATCTTCTGAACGGACCTCCGTGATAGCCCCAGTTGTGCCGAACGTCTTCTTGTTGATGTTTCTGGACTGTCCTGCACACTATCCACAACACGTAGGATATTTGCTTCCGTGTGGACCATACGTGGTCTTCCGGTAAATGGAAGGTGTCTTACTGTACCATGTTGTCGAAAATTTTCAACCAGGCGGTTTATTGTTGGTGCTGAAGGTCCAGTACGCACATTAAAAAAACGACGGTAAGCACGCTGCGTCAAAACAATTGACCGTTGTTTTTCAAAATAAAATTCAACAATTTTTGATCGCTGTTCTATTGTGTAATGTTCCATTTCTAATTCCCCAAGTTTTCTTCACAAAATTCTGAAATAAAAATAAAAAATATAAATAAATTTAAAAAGTTATTAAACATTCAAACCATAACGGTAGTTTTGCGCCACCCTGTACATACGTTTCTGTAGGTGTACGTATGTACACTGTCTGTACATATGTTGCTGTAGGTGTAATTTTTTTCTTTATCTTGAAGTATGGTCCGCCCGTACTTCAATTCCGGTGTATGTTTCTTTCTAGACTACATCGTGCCCTTTGAAACTTGTTTAGAGTTGAATTAGAATTCACAATCCCGGTTTCGCTATCTTATGTAAGATTTTTAAGAATACATCGGTCAAAGATCTCTCACTAAGGACAATAAGTAAGAGAAAAAATGACTAAATAACCTATAGGCTAACAAAGAGAAAAGAGCGTTACGCTCTTCTATCCTGAAATCAATTCTTGCCTTAAATATATTGAGAAATCACCGCAGGTTTGTTGATCGTTGGGAATTAGTAACCTGGCCATGCCAAGTCTTCCGCCTTTCTGGCATCGTCGCTCGGTATGACCTAACCACCTAAGCGGTCCTATTTATTTTATTAACGGTTCTTTTACAATTTTTTCATTCTTTATTCTATCTTAAATGAATTTGCAACACATATACTTAAGTGACCTCATTTCTTCTCATTTTTTCTGCCAGTGTTGCAGTCGGCAACAATGTATGATCTCATAAGTGATGGTGCCACTGTTGACGTGTTTCTATTATAAATTATTGCGTGCAAAGCACCGTTGACCTTATTCATTGCAATCGCCCTCCTCTCGATATCTTTCTTCCCTATTCTATCATAAACACTTCCAAAATATACAATCTAGGGCCTAAGTAAGTTTAAATTGATGTGGGGATGAAATGCTCAACCTTTGTACTTATTATTAATCGCTTTGTAATCATTTATTTTATTCACTTATACATTATACACTTTCTTTCCTCGCATATCGTATTTGAACATTTAAAATTCTCATTTTTGAAGGTCTAACAACCTCTACAAGCGCCTTAAATCGTCTATTGAAATACTGTTCCGAAATGGGGTAGCCGCTACCTACCCAGGGGTTGCGGGTTTGAATTTAGGTACTTTACCATTTGTCCTACCTACCCATGTGGAGCGTGCACACACAGACGTGTGTGCGTGTTATTAAGGGGGCTTCCCCCTGTTGTTTGTGATATACCACTTGTATGAGCGCGCCTCGCACCTGGCCGATGGCGTCGTCCACAGTCCTTGTTATTACCAGATTTTTAAAATAAAAAAGGTCACCAGCGCGCAACCGCTTGGCGGACGCATTTGTTAATAAAAAATACTCATTCAAAATGCATAAAAATCAAACGCATGATTTCTTCTTCAATAGTAGCAAAATAACATTGCGGTAATATTATTAGTATTATTGTTATTTCGTTAACAGTTTTATTTAAAGCCATAGATATTAATTTATATCAGTGATATTATTAATTAGAAAGATCTTTGGCCTATACAAAAAATCTTAAGTCAGGTAGTAAGTGTATGTGTGTGTACGTATGCGTGTATGCACGCATGTGTGAAGGAAGATGTGTCACCTCGCAAGTTTACCCATAATAGAGCCAGTGAACTCCTCGAAGCTTAGGCAAAATATGTCGAGTTCTTCAAAAGTCGTGTTATATGTACAAAGTACACAGTTAATTGAGTTTGCGCCATAGTTTATTCTACAATGATCCAAATGAAAGATGTATGGTGCTCTTGTTCGTCTCTGCAGGACATTAAAATGTTTAATAAAGTTAAGAATTTCAGGGGCGTCAATGAGTTTATTCAGTAATTTGTGAAGATATTTTATAAAAAGAAAATAACTGACTAACTAACCATCACGCCGTTTCCCCGTGGGGGTAGGCAGAGAGGATAGAGCGCCATACTCTTCTGTCCTGACATACAACTTACGCTTCATCTACATTCATACATCTTCGCATGCAAGCTTGACGGTTGTTCAGGCTTCTAACAGGACCATCTTCCAGTATCCAGGTTAATGTGATCATGCTACGTCTTCTGTGGTCTTAAGAAAACGCTTTATACAAAACCAAAATTTATTGAATAATCAATATGTTTCGGGGCAAATCCTCCCTTCATCAATATATATCGTTTATTTAAAATAAAAATTGGACGTATGGACCTGAACAAACACAAAAAGGTAAAAGGGAGCTGAGTAACTTCTAGAAAATAATACGAAATCAATTTTTTTGTTAATCAAAAATATTAATGAATATTTTAAACTTATAACAAAACTTATAACCCAATAAACTATTTGTAGAATTGATTATTTGGTTGCTTTGTTATTTAGTCATTTGGTCAATTCATATTATAAAAATATATAAAAAAAATATTTACATTAAATTTTTAACTCCCCGGCTTCGCTCGGAAGAGATCTTCTTCTTCTTTTTCTTAATCTCCTTCTAGGACCTGTCGATACCTCGGGGTCACTGAAAGCCTTTTTTTCATCAAGAGTCTCCTAGAAAGTCTTACATTCCTTCATCCCACTGGTACTAGATTTTTGTGTATTTTTTTCACGTTTCCTTAAAAATAAAAATATTTTCCATGTGATCTTTAAAAATCTACACAGACAATTTTTTCAGTATATTCCAACCCTCTTTTCTCAAATTACTCAAAAATATGTATAGGAAACGTGGTGTCTTATTTTTTGACAGGTAAATAGATATTTTAATTTACAAATTAAACTTTGTACTACACGCACGTTGAGTTATTTTTTTACAACTATAGTTTCGAGAAGAGCAGTCTCTCTCATCATCGGGTGTGATTAATAAAATCAAAAGTGTATTCATTACATCTGGTGACGGGAAGGACAGCTCCTCTCGAAGCAAAATAAGTGACAAAATTATTCAACGTGTGCTTACTATAAATTTTAATTTAATGTAAATTGAAATAATAAAAAGTATCTGCTGAATTACAGAAGAAATCTCACATATACGAAGCTATTTGTATGGGGAACGTGTGTGTAAGTCTTTATAGAGTGGCTCAGGGCTTAAGAACTGTGTGAGCTAGCTTAAGTTATCACTCTACACCATATAACGTTCACGAATTCCACAGCATAAACATGCACACATTATCAATTTTTTAAATGTTGTATTTATGCTCTAAATCAGTGTCCTTCATACATTTGAATGAACAATGCTACCTTTCCTTCCTTACTTCACATGATATAAAACACGTTTTCCAGTAGACAGATTCGTCTCTGTGAGACTACTGGAATTTCTGTGGTGATATGGAAAAGGGCGACAAGTGACGTAAAATGCGAAATTCAGTTAAAATGCCAATCGATAGAGAAAAAAAATAGCTATCAATTGGCATATTTAACTCCTTTTCACATTTTTTGACATTTGTTCCTATCTTCCATATCATCTTTTATCATTAGTTTTATCATTTATTATTTATAACATTATACAATAAGCTCACACATAAGTCCAGAAAACAAAATCATCATAATCAATAACAATAATACTGAAAATGTAGTAAATGAATATATATACTTGAGACACAAGATAAAAGTGAACAAAGAAAACGAAACAGCAGAATTTCCAAGACGAATAGGAATGAGCTGGGCTACTATTGGCAAACTCAAACTATTTTATTATATTTTCGTTTATTTATTTATTCCGCTTATTATATTTATATTATATTTATACACGAGAACAAAGAGATCCCAATTAGCCTTAAAAAAAGCCTTTGAATTGAAAAAGAAATTGATGACGTATGGAGTAGAGTCAATGGCCCTTACAAAGAAAAGTGTAGAAAAGCTCAAATACACGTAACGATCCATGAAGAGTTCCATGCTTGGAGTAAGCCTAAGAGATAGAATAATAAATTATGAAATTAGGCGCAGTACTTGAATAGTGGATATCACGGATTTTGTAGCGAAATTAAAATGACAATGGGCAGGGCATTTTGTAAGGCAGGATGCTACAAGATGGACTCCCAGAGTTCTGAAGTGGACACCTTGGGAGAATAAAAGAGGCGTCGGAAGACCTCGAAAGAGATGGGCCGACGATATTACCACTGTGGGGGCAAAGAAATGGCTACAGTTAGCAAATAACAGGGAAAGAGTATGGAAAAGGGCTTTATCTAGTAGTGGAGATATGAAGAAGAAGAATAATAAAAATAAGATAATAAGCTTATATATTTTACATACTCCAAATTAAGGAATCAAATCCACATTCGCACCTTAGTTAAACCTTTATATATATATATATAATTCAAACTGCATTCCGTTCTTGTCCGCTTAAGATAAGTACTTTGCTGGCGCTTGTTCGCTAATCGTTGAACTGTCACCGGTAGTTGAGAGTGCTTCATCACGCAGATCTCTGAACTTCTTCAGTCCGCTCACTATATGGTACATGTAAAAATATAATACATATCAGTAAATTTTTAAAATGTTTTTAGTAAGTTTCACTGCTAAGTCAGTGAGGAATCTTCTAATCAATATTATTTGAACCGTTTCCTGTCCAAAAATCAAAAAAATGGTTAACTACCTACTCCTGACGACAATACAACAATCATTCATTAATTTTACAAAATCAAAAAAAGTAAAAGAAAAAAAATGAAATGCTAACATTTTATTTCATCGGTAACGTTTTTAATGTTATATTGCGATATTTATTAATTTATAAGCGATATTTAAGTTTTAGTTTTAACATTGAAATTTTTATCAATTTTTAAATGGCATATGAAATTGTTCGAGTTTATTAACTTCAACAGAGACGGCTAATGGGAAGCGGGTAGAAGAAGTAGTGGAGAACCAGAAGCGAAGCGATGATGGCTCCGCGGTGACTTCTAAAGGCAGCGGAGAGAGAACAGAGTTTTGTTCCCTCGTCATTTGTTTTTTTCCACGTAATAAAGCCGTGATCGCAAACACAATCACCGCCTTCCGATAGGAGATGACCATTTAAGAAGATATTATACTTGTAGTATATTTTTCCCAATTTGTTACATTCAAATAAATATGGTTACTGGGCTAATTCGCTCAATGTCAGGATTAAATTATTTTGAACTATAATTTCGGTCGTGAAATTGTCGACAATAAAGTATAACTTTAATCGCTCCCAACGCTGCCTACTGGCTACAAGTTCCTAAGCCGCGCCAGTCCAATCCGTCTCTGAAACTAAAGCAGAGGTTTTTGGGTTCACACCACCGAGCCCACGGTACAGGGGCATAGTTTGTTCTGAAGCCCCGGAAAGTTTCGTGGGTCTGACCAAGTAATATGTGGTGCTTGACCAGATATCACTATTCCGTTTAAATTGTAAAACGGTGAGTAATATAGCGATTTTCGAATCGCGCACGACATTAAATATTAAATGCATTTTCTATATGGAGTAATTAGGGTAGATGATATTTATGAATTTGGCGTTATTCAGAATATAGATCATTTATAGTTAAAACCGATTAGCTATATCATTGATAAATACACAAATACTAAATCTTTTTTCGAAAAAATATAATTGCTACCGGGATGTTAACATAAAAAAAACAATACCCATTTCTAACTCAGCCGACTGTCCTAATTACAAGTATCTTTCTGCTCTAAGTACATATATATATTTAATGTATAAATTCACTGCGATCATGTACTAACTAACCATTTTGCCATTTCCCAGAGAGGTAGGCAGAGTGGATAGAAAGCCACAGTATTATTTCCTGGCACACCACTTTTTCCTTGTCCACTTTCATACATCTTCTCATGCATACTCTTTGCTTGTTGAAGTTTCTAAAAGGGCCATCCTCCAATATTTGATTTATCTGGTCATACAAATATGTAAATAAAGAATTGATATTATGTGTTTTAGCAGTTCAGGTGTGATTGGTGGTAGTTTAATCAGTGCATCTAATTTTTGAATGATATACCTATGTACGTAGCTTAATATGATAATTAATCCTCAAACCAAAAATGCTTTCAACAAAAAAGGGTAAAAGTACGTATATCTTGAGCTGTTAAAGACATTATGACCCATATCCATGAAACAATGCATAATTTATTTATTTATTATTAATAAACGTTTTTTTAAATGGGCTTTTAAAAAAATGAAAGTAAGGTATGGCATGTCAAGTAATAAAAAAATTTCTAATAAATGTTAAAATGAAGTAAATACCAAGTAAAATAATGATATAGGTACATCTCAGAGATTTAGTTGAAATAAACTTGATAGCATTGTCTGACACCTGATCTAGAGATCAGCTAGATTGAGCTTGATTGGTAGGAAGAGCAAAAAATTCAAACTTGTGTACGTAATGTTTTGACAATGGACCCGACATTCACGAACAAACGTGTCTCGAGTCGAAAATCTCATAAAAATAAAATCTTGTTTGTTATATTGCAGTATTTTCAAATGAAGAGTAATAATTAATTAAGTTGAACATTTTTTTTCTAGTTTGTTCCTTTTAATAGGATAAAAATTGAATTCGATTTTTTTTTTAAATTTCTACCTTGTTCTTATAGACATTTTTTAATATTTCTGTTCTGGTTATTGCCAGAAATCTTATAATAAAATTTAAAATAAATCACTTGTGATAGCGGGAACTTGTAAAAGCGGGAACTTATTCTATCAGCATAATTTATAACTATTTACAATTTATATTTATTTAAATAATCAACTAGAATGAAAAACTAAATACCTGTTTGTTACTTTCACGTAACGGCATTTTTCTTACATTGTTATATAACACGGACAAACGGAAAACGGAATAAAGGAAAAATTATTTATTATTTTTGCTTTTCAATTATTTTTTTTAATATATAGACCATAATCTGTCATTATTGACCGCAATAAGTGGTCCTAAAATAAGGTAAGAACAAGATATGAAAATATCTTGTGAATATTATGAAAAAAATACGATTACACTTTTAATGATACAAAAATTGTACATGACTAAGAGTGTCGTTTGTTGACAAATACGATACTCTTAATTATATAGAAAGTGATGTTAAGTACGGGAGTACCGAATTATTGGCTATGAAGCCAATTGTAGACAAATGCTCCACATCCATAATAATTTTAGGCGGACATAAGAAATTATAGGTGAAATATGTGTTGATGAGTCACCTTGTATTAACCGCTATTACTAAAGTTTTTAAATCATGAAATAATTTCATACATATTATTGGGTGAGTGTATTTTATAAAACATAGTCCGAAAATAACTATTTTAAAACACCAAGAATACATTAAATTGTTAACAAAATTTCATGCGGGGATTGTGATAGTTAACACATCTGTTAAATTCTAAAAATCTCAATATTAGATTATAAAAGCATCGTCGTTATCAAACTAGTAATAATTTTTTTGAATTGCAGACTACATCATGGATAATTTAATTTTATTTAATTTTATTTTTCATTTATTGGTTTTCTTACAGACATATAATTAATAAATCTTGAAAAAAAACAATTATTGATGTAAAGAGCCTTGGGCCAATTACAAGAAAACACATATAATACAAGAATATTATTTATACCAGTATCCTTGTGTGTGTATGAGTTTTTATGTGTTCGTGTAGGTGTTCACATGTGTGGGAAGAAAAATGTCATCGCGCGAATTTATACGTAAAGGATTTTGTAAACTGCTCAAAAATTAAATAAAAAATATCAAAATCTGAGAAAGACGTATCATAGTCATCTAGAACTCTGTTAATAATACAGCTTTTACCGTAGTAAATAATAATATTAATTATTACTTTAAATCACTGTTGAAAATTTTCCCTTGAAATCAAAATTAGTCTAAATTTAAGAGAAATAAATAAACGGGATATTATTTTACGTCACACCCGCGCAAAACTTGCCAACTCAAACACTATAAATGCTTCGTTTTAATATTCACCCTGATAATAAATTTGCATCACATAACAGGGAGCGCGTTCCGCGCGGCAGTGAATTCATTTGTTCCAGATACGTCGCGGCCGATACTGCGACGGAAACAGTAGGAGAGTAAACAAATTAAAATCAATCGACTGATTAACATTCTCCGCAGGCATTGGGTTAATAATGCAAAGGGCCTTTTCACAAGGAAGTCGCACGTCCGACGTCGGCCGCCACCGAATTTCCGAGGCGGAATTTTTCTCTTCGCTCTGGAAATGTGGCGCGGGGGCTTCCCGGCGAGCACGTGAGATTTTAATAATACGGAATACACGTCGGCCGGGGCGGTCCAGGTGCGAATGCCCCTTTTTATTGAATCGCGCCGAGCAAACGCCACGTGTTGCTCTTCCCGGGGCCGGCACACGGTGTTCGCGAGAGACCGCTATCCCCGCCGGGATCTGCGTCGCTCGCGGAATTATTCCGGCAGATCATGAATTAAACATGTCTCCGGCGTGCGTGCGCTATGTGCGCGATTTGTTTGCATGTTAATTGGCTGCCGCCAGACGTGCGCCAATGACGAAGATAAGTTTCCGTCTGAAATGTGGTGATAATATTATAATATAATAATAGATTCTCAGCCGAAAACTGTTCGCGAGGGAAGTTAACTGTTAACTTGTTGAAATAATTTGCGAGTTTGTGATGTACGAAGGGAACGATCCGATTGCTTTCAAATAGATATCATTCAGCATTACCTAGTGTTAGACTACGACAAATCAAAATGTAAATATATTATGTATGTTACAAAATAATAAATACAAAATAACAAACAGATTCGTCTCACAGAAACGTTTCCTATATGTTATTATTATTATTATTATTAATATAGGAAACATGTATAGAAACCTTTTATAGGGTAGCCTAGGGCTTACGATCGGTATGGGCCGGCTTAAATGATCACCTATTTCACCGTAAGAACATACACACTTTAACAATTTTTTTAAAGTTGTATATACATATATACATCTAAATCATTTTCATTTATTTTTTTATTTTTTAACATACAGACCGTCAACAGGTCATTAATGATCCTAATAGTCCTATAGTGACATTAAAGTACAAGTTTGAGTATTTTATGAACATTTGAATGAAGCGAACAGAATGAATATAATGATATAATATATAATAATACACTTAATAAATTGTGACATTATACGTATAGTGACATTACAAGTACAAGTTTGAGTATTTTGTGAACATTTGAATATGATATAATATAATACACTTTTTACGGTTAATTAATAATTAATAATAAAAAAATAAAAAATGATTAAATATATAAATATAAATATATCGCAGATCAATAAGTAATTCAATATTATTTTTTTACATACATTTATTTTTCATAAAGTACGTCGCAAATCAATAAATGTAAGTTTTTACATAATACACAATTAATGATAAAAAAATGAATTAATAATAAAAAGTGTCTTAAAGATAAATAAATTGTAAATAGTATTAAGTGTAATATAAAGACTAGTTATCTCACAGCTTCTTTCATATATTCAAAAAGAATACGCTAGAGACATCTATGGAAAGCTTTCATGTCAAAGTCTAAGACTAGGGCCCGAATTCAGATTCAATACTGATCTATTCACCTTAATCAAAAGTGTTATTTTGTACTTAAAATTATTCATCTAAGGCGTAAATTAACCTTTAAATCATCTAAGTATTTACTCGGGACTAGGAGTGCGAGCTGTTCGTTTGGCGCCGTATTCTTGTTCGAGTTTCATCAAAATTTGCAACCTTCGTGTAAACAAGTTTAAAGACAACCATGGACCATCACCACAACGAGCAAATACGAAGGCACAGTGTGAATTTATATCCTTATACTATTCATGATTTTTTTCTTTAATTCCTGACCCGCTTTTATTATTTAGGCTCGGCCGCGACCCCTCCTACTAGGCCAATGACATTGCCGACCAGCTGGCAGAGCGCAGATGGCTGTCAGGCGACTGCATATTGCTGCCCCTCGAAGCCCGTGATATATCAGTACTTCATTATTATCTGAACGGTTCCACACATAAATATATAATAAATTACAAACAAACTACTAATTAGTTAAAACCACCATGCTCATTATAATTATTTGAACTCATTTAAATATATTTTGTATAATTACAACTACTGTGAAGTTCACATTGAGAAGTGCTGCGAATCAGAAATAAGAAATCTCGGACATATTATGAGAGGACCAAAATATCTCACGGTTGCCTAACTTGAGGGAATGGTTTAAGTGTAACTCGGTTGAGTTGTTCCGTGCGGCGATAAATAAATTCGTAATCGCCAGAATGGTCCAATAGGAGATGCCATTAGAAGAAGAGGTACAGTTACTAACTAGGTCTGTGCGTTATATTAATTTTTAATATATAAAATTGTATTCACAAAATATTATTTTATTTTATTATATATTTTTTACTGGGTATTTAAAGATATTTGGTTAAATCAATGCTCAGGCTTAATGAAAGTAAAATGAAGTTTCTCTGGAAAAAATTGTCCATAATGCAAGAAATATCAATAAACGATAGATGATAGAAACTGTGTTATACCAAGACTAACAAAAAATGTACTCTTTTTCAGGATTGATTGTGAAATTTGAGAACAATGTTCTCTTCTTCAGGATCGATTGTGATTCACAAGAAGAGAACATTGTTCTCGAAACATGTAGATTTTATATTTTTATATAATATGGTGAAAATAAATTGATTTGTATTTTATTTTAATAATAATCTCACCACAAAGTTCAAAACTTCATTCTGAAGAAAAAATATTCTTCGATCAATTAACAAAAAATGATAATTTATTTTTAGTTTTTAGGAAGTTAGTAACCTGTGGTTCCAAAAATTGTGTATCTATAATTTGAAAAACTATATCCTTAATTTACTACATCATCTCCTTCATATTTCATAACATAACCTGTGTAAAATATATTTGTATGTTATCATTTTTAAATATATATCAAAAAAAGTAAAAAAATCAATCATTACTATCTTCCCTCTTAATCACTTCACACAACTTCAGATTTTTTTGTACATGAAAAGAATGCAATCAAAGTATAGCAACAAAAGTTTTCATATATTTTTAAACAATTATAAAAATCCAGTATATATTTCGAAAAAAATGCATTTTTTACGCTATTTATATGCACGAAAATGATTTAAAACAAATTTTAATGAAATACGTATAAATGGTCCAAAATGTATGAATACATAATATATACATATAATATGTATAATTAACATATTTCCGAACCTTTTTTAAATAAGTATACAATAAAACATTTAAAACAATACATTTAATATTATTTATCTTCGTGACATCTACCTACATTATTATTCTGAATGTAATTTCTTACAAAGTTGGCCAATTAGCTAGCTGTCTCTATGGACTCATGGTTAGCAGATAAAAAAAAATCATCAATTATCGCTCATTAATAGTGAGTCAATGAAGTATAATACATCCGAGAAGGATTTTCATTATTTTTGTAAATGTGAGAGCTGTCTAAAGAATGTGAAAAATTTAAAATTGATGGATTTTACGCCGATTGATATATTATTCTCGAAAAGTTTACGAATTTGAACGTTCGAAGCATTTTTCAATATCCTGCTTTTCGCAGTATTCGTAAAATCGGAAGTGTAATTTAATGGCGAATCGTTAAATTATCAAAGTGAATAAAAGTATGGGTTTATTTTAAAAATGAATCTGGCGCAGATAAAGATGAAAACAATATTTTTTTCTGTTATTACGAAGATTTCCACAAATCTAAAGTCAAAAAAGAATGGAAAAAAACTTGATGAAAAATATACATATAATAATAAGTAGAAACACGAGTAGCGACTACTATATTACACTTACTCGCATTATATTTAAATCATCGTCACTTTACCGGTTGTAACTAACTGTGTTAGTTCTCCATACGAACGCAAAATCTTTTTCCCGGCTGGTCAACTTTTTAAAGATTTCTATCACCCTGTCTCACTCTCTCTTCTACTCAAATTCTTAATGCTTTTTGATAAGAAAATTAGTGCATGTTGGCCTTGAGTCAGAATAACACGCATATGAAGAGTATTTTATGGAGGTGTTGGTGTATAAATAATACTACGGTTGTGGTGTGTAGTGATATTTACATGCCAGTGTAGTGATTGTCCTGACGAAGAGACGGGCTAGGTCTCGAAACCGATAGACAAAAAACAATTTTAATTGGTTATGTGTATACTAAAATAAATAATAACATTTTATTAAGATTTTTGTATCTCATTATAACACATATTGTTTAATTTAAAATCAGACTTTAAATCCGTAATATAATCTACCACTAGGCTGCAAGTGTGTGGCGCAATGTTATTCCTTAAATTATTTCAATATTATTCTGATTTCGATAATACTATATCTACTTACATATCTTATGGTTGCAAAACAATAGTTTTATAAACCAAAATTCTATATAAAAAATATTTACATCAATAAATGCTTTTTCAGAATAAAAACAACTCTCTTTAACCACCGGGTAAGGTGATGTCTAAGACGCCTGTTTATCACTAGGGGCGAAAATATCTGGTTCAGCCTAATACGAATTTAGGAGGTCTCGCTAGCTTAAGAACGGGACAGAGTTTTAACAGAAAAATAGGTATTAGTCACGTTGAAGGTTACTAGTCGAATAGGCTTCTGAATAGTAACCCTGAACATAAAATATATTAATTTTAGCACCCAAAATTCATTTTCTGTTGGATCTTAAGAATAATATATTTATTATTAATTGTTTACATTGAATGGAATACTCACGGATGTTTTTAATGATTGGTACTGAATCTTATTTATAATTTTCCAATA
This sequence comes from Agrypnia vestita, assembly GCA_016648135.1. Lineage (NCBI taxonomy): Eukaryota > Metazoa > Arthropoda > Insecta > Trichoptera > Phryganeidae > Agrypnia > Agrypnia vestita. The sequence goes on along the minus strand of JADDOH010025115.1, from coordinate 21,194 downwards.
TCCTTCAGCGCTTCAACGAGGAAGTAAAATTAAAACTGAAATTCATTTTCCTTATTGAGGTTTCAGTTATTTCAAGAACCTGAGAAAAAATATTTGTTTAATTATAAGGTGTACCTACACATGTGAGGGTTTTGAATTAATGTTTTTTTTTATATTCTCTTTTAATTTAGCGTCCGCCCGTACGAAAATTTGAAAGAAAACACGTTTAAATTGGAATGAAATGTGAGTTTCGCTTGATTTTTTTCTCCATGATTTCGTAAAACTTAGGTGGACATGTGAAAATTCTGTTTTGAAGGTATATTTTTCAAACAGAAAACCAACAGGGCAATTTTTTGTGTTAGAAATTTGTAAATTGGAATAATTTTGTAATGTAGACAGGTGCAATCATTTTCTTCGTCCTCTTATCCTAATAGAGTCAGTGGTCCAAAAACTCGACAAGGTGCTTCCATCTTCCGCCGTCTTGCATTGTTTCAGTATTAGCTGATTAATCAATGCTCAATGTTTCTTCATGCACTATTTTGTGATATTTGTCTCAATAAAGTCTGGGGCGACCCATCGGCTCGCAGGTGGTTTTTAAAAAATTATGTGTAACATTTTTGCTTACATAATTCCGTATATTCCACAATAAACATAATAAAATAAAGAAATAATAAAATAATAAAGTCCAACATACGTCAGCAGGAACAAAGGCGTCCGCAAAAGACCTGACAATACCAAATTTTGGAGAAACGCCCTGTTAAAAGCATTAAAAAGAGAGTACATTAGGAGATGTATAAAAGAGGATGAGGCAAAAGCGGTAAGCCAGGATAGAAAAGTATTCTGTTCCTCTCTGCTTATCCTTGTGGAGAAACGGCTTGGTGGTACCATATCAATGCTACTCCCATTTTACTTGTTTGCGTGCATCGTATTTTTTTCTGTTATTTGCAAGAAAGTCGAACTGAACTGAATATTTTCGTACTTAAGCCATATTATGTTTGCTTATCTTACGTCTGACAGCTTTATGTATTTAAATAAAAAATTTTTGCAGTGCAGTGTCTCATTTGCTTACATCAATGACAGAAACGACAATATTACAAATTCTATATTTGACATACTAAATGTTTTGTGTGTATTCCAACGGTCAATTTGCTTCTTTGCTTGTCTTATGTTAATTATCTCTCTTATTTCATTAGAGTTCATTAGTTACAATTAAAAGTACCTGTATGAATTAGTTTATGGTTATTTCTTAAAGAAAATGTGTGCAAAGTAAGATTTTTAAAATTTTTGTATGCAATACGTTTATTTTATACATTGTCATTGATGATATAACATGTAATGTTTGAAAGGTTGTAAATAAAATGTATTTATATAGTTATGAAAAGCTCAAGTAAATTTTAATACCGTTGTAAATAAGCCGCGCTTTTTTACGAGAATGAGTTTTTAAGAGACTTGTAGTTGGAATTGTGTGTATTCCACTTCCACCGTGTGACCTAAAGAGCTAGATTAGTTAATCTCTGTATACATTTTATACTCTGTGCTATAATATTAGGTCCTTACATATGAAATTGGTGTTTTGCCGTACTGGCAAATTTGATCTCAAATATCTTCTCTTTGGTTAGGAATTCCAAATCCAAATTTATACAGCTATTTACTCATGTATTTGTGTTTTGAAAATTATAATTCATTTGTTTTTTCCTCAATTGTTTTTTTCTTTGCGTCACTCAGTTTACAAAATGAAAAACTTGAAATATCGCGTTATTTACGAGTACGAGTTCCACCGTGGCACCAGTGCTGCAGAAACGGCTCGAAGGATTAATGATGTGTATGGCGACGGTGCCGCAAAAGAAAACAAAGTGCGTTTTTGGTTCCAACGTTTTCGTTCTGGAAATTTCGACCTGCAGAACAAGCCCCGTGGACGGCCGGAGACCAAAGTTGATAATGAAGAATTGAAGGCTATTGTGGAAGCGGATCCATCGCAAACCACATCCGAGTTAGCTGCAGGCTGCGGTGTTAGTGATAAAACTGTTTTAATCCACTTGAAGCAAATTGGTAAGGTGAAAAAGCTTGAAAGGTGGGTACCTCACGAATTGAGTGAAGCAAATCAACAAACGCGCGTTGACTGCTGCGTTGCATTACTCAACCGGCACAATAATGAAGGGATTTTAAATCTTAAATCTGGCCAGATGATTACGGCAGATGTCTATTGTCAGCAACTGCAAACCATGATTGAAAAGATAGCTGCTAAACAACCGAGGCTGGTTAATCGCTCTAGGCCACTGCTGCTTCATGATAACGCTAGACCACACACTGCACAACAGACGGCTACCAAATTAGAGGAGCTTCAATTGGAATGTCTAAGACATCCACCGTACTCTCCGGACCTTGCCCCAACAGATTACCATTTTTTTCGAAATTTGGATAACTTCTTGCAAAGGAAAAAATTCAACTCCGATGGGGCAGTCCAAACCGCCTTCAAAGATTTTATTGATTCCCGTCCGAATGGTTTTTTTAGTAAAGGGATCGATGAACTACCTATGAGATGGCAAAAGTGCATAGATAGCAATGGTACATACTTTGATTAAATAAATATATTATAATTAAAAAAAATCGGCTTTATGTTCCTCCCATACTAAACGTCAATTTCATATGTAAGGACCTAATAAATTGAAGCAAATGTATGTATTTTGATTTAAAGATTTTTCTATTCTTATTTGAGTGTAGAATTTTTATGTGATTGATTTTCCATAAGCTTACGAATGAGTCAGCATTTTCAGTGTATTGTGTCATATTTTCTGTTATATTTTCTTTCCTTACTCCACGAGGGTACCTGCTGTACCCGCCCCCGCTCTTCTCCCCCGAGGGTCTTCCCGGTGCTCGGGTACAGGGGCACCGCCGCGTCGGTGTGCGTGGGGCCGCTAGTGTTGGGCCCATTGAATATTTTATGGCACCTTTATTTCTTTTTGGCCAACGCAGAGGCGACAAATTATCTCGTGAGGGGATATTGCGTAAATAATTTATGGTTTCGTTATTGAAGACGCGTTAGGCATACTTATAAGCGTCATGGCACCTTTTTATATGTCTAGTAATAACGGAAGAAAGAAACTGCGAAATACGCGGTGAAAATATTCTTTGTATCACGTTCTCGTCGTCCGAGTTGATGGCTCAGTCTTGTATGTATTCGCCTGCCGGAATTTTTAAGATACCTTCGCTGGGATAATATTTCCGTCCATCATAGTTATTCGAAAACACAAATAATCCATTTTTGCAAACGTAATATATTTGACTTTATTTAAATTGTGTCATTATATTTAAAAAGAAGAATATTTATTTATTTGAATTAAAGAGTCACCCACAGAAACGCTGATACTACATTTATTTAAAACAAGAAAAAAAATGGCAATGTCAACTCTCCAATTGAGAGGGTCTGCAGCAAGCAGTTATGTTAAAACTAATGCACGTAAGAAAAATAGAAATAATTTTAAGAAAACCACTCAAAAGATAAAATAAAATGATGTTGAACGTTGAAAATAATGTCACATGGCAGGTACACGTAAAAAAATGCCTAAACAATATTACTCTCCATATTGCGTCATGTTTAACTGGTAAGTTAGTGATACCAACAATATATTTGTTTAAACCAAGTGAATTTGTTGTTAATTTACTATAATTTAACTAATTTAAAATTAAATTTATTTACAAATATAAAAAAGTGTAATTTTTTTCTATTGGATAATTTAGATAATCGAAAAACATTAATATGAAAGATTACCAAATAAATATTGACAGTTTACATGATAATCATTTATATGAAAGTCATATACCTATTACGTTATAAAATAGAATTTATCAGTCACATAGACAAAAAGTACGGCAAAGTACCCCACGTATCAAAAGGCCTAGCCGAGGAAAGCAGGTTGTCACTGCAAGAAACAAATCCATTAAAGTAGGTACCACGTATCACAATGCAGATTCAGTTGAGTGTGCGTTGTGGCCCTGCATTGAATTTTTAAAAAAATAATATACCTGGTGATGTTAATATATATTTTAGTGGGGCCGCATCGTTAACCAGACAGGAACATCGTACGCGAACAATACTAATAAAGTGCAAAATACCATTTCTATTAAATATTTACCATGCAACTTCCAACTTACAAAACCAATACTGAAATCTCTTTTTGAATCATTAAATTTCACATTTCAAATAAAACATTTACAAAAATCGGTGGTGAAATTACTAAAACACGCTGCGGATGTGTTTCGAAATTGAATTTATCAGTAAAATTTCAGTATTGGGGGATATAAAATCAAAGGCAGCAATACCAACAAATTGAAAAAATCTTTTGAATGCAATCACTGAGGATTACGAATTTAGAATTCACTGAATTCTAGATGTATGTATCTATCCCTTCCATAATCATATTACCAATCTACAAATTTTTTGTTGCCTATATTTCCTATAAAATATCTATTTCAGTACATTTTAAATTAGTAATTTTTGATAATTGCATTATTTTTTTTGGATATTGCTTATCTTTGCTTTTAAACTAATCAAATATGTTAATTTATTTAATATTTAAAAAATTGTTGCTTTGATGTTTTAACACAAACTTTTTGATGTAATACTGACAAATATATATACAGTTCATTGTTCATTCTTCTTTACAAATTTAATTTATTCAAAAGTTTTTGACAACATTTTACACGAGAGAGCCATAGAAATATTATATTCATATTAGTTTTCTTTTAAAAATTTAATTAAGTGAAAAGCGGTAGGTGTCGCTTCTGATAGTTGATTAGCCATGTCCCCGCTACTGTGCTAATGTTTTGTCAATGAATCTAGTACAAAGAGTTTTTGTAGTATTTACGTGATGTTATATAAAATATAATCATTTTAAATTAACATGCGAAGCATGGACAATGCCAGCAAAGCCTGCGGAGATGCTGGACATATTTGAGAGAAGAGTGCTGATCCTGGGACCCGTGAAAGATGGTGAAACTTGGAGAACATGGTACAACTACGAGCTATATAACATTTCTAAGGCTCCCAAGCTCTCTAAACACGTTCGACTGAGTAGGCTGAAACAGGCGAATAATGAAATTTCTTCAATGAATTGTAGCGAAGTAATTAAATTATTTATTTATTTATTAATATGGAGTATTCAAAAGTACACAATTTTAGTAACACAATAATATATTGAATTATGTTAACCGGAAATCAATTACGAACGACTAATATTACTATTATTACAATTAACTATTACTATTAACAATATAATTTTAAATCCTAAAACGCTAAGCTAATCAACAGTGAGGCAGGAAAATAAACAATAAACAAAAAAAAGTGAGAAACGAAATATGCAAATAATAAGCACATAATAATACAAATATCTTTTAAAGCAACACTCTCCCAAACATTGAATTCTTGATAGTATTTGAACTCAAATCAAATATATCAATACTTGTGCGGTTCACTAGCTCTTTACAAAACCTGCTTGCTCGTAAAATGAAGGTATTCCCCTGCGATCTCGTATGATATTTCGGATGCGACTGTCGTGTTGAATACTTAGTGATCTTGATGCTAATCTTTTCCAGAAGATATGGTAATTATATTAAAAAAGAAATTCGTTAAAAATTCTCAACTAAGCTAGCTTCAATTTACTATATCTAATCCAATTTTTGAATACATGATTACTTAAATTATTATATTATTATTTATGATTAATATATCAGATAAAGTAAAAAAAACGTCTTTTTTAAGGTCAAAGTGGTGTAGGTGTGTGAGGGGGGAAAGGAATTTGATTGTTTTTATTATGAATTTTATCACATTATGAAATTTATCACATTATTCTCACCTTAAACTCGACCTTTACGTTCAAACCGTATTCTCCCACGATCGGAACATTCACCCAATATAAAACTTAATGACACCGAATTTGATAAAATCTCCGACAACCGCGTTCTCCTTGGCACAACGTATGAAAATATCGAAATTATTACCTATAGTACCTTATAACGCAAATATTAGATACATTATGACTCGACAGGCCTCACGCTACGGCCGCCCCGACCCAAAACCTCAATGATCAACAATAACCGAGATGCAAAGTGACCAGCGAGCGTGTACTAAAACGCGTACGCTTCGTAAAAAGATCACCATACACCCAGGTCTTTTTTTTAGTGGCTCGTATTTTGGATGGGAACTTTTTGTGTTGGGTTAGGGTGTCGTTGAGCGGACTGGGTGGGGACGATAACGCACGCAACTCGAGCAATTCATCATTTACATACGGCGCTCGACTGCCCCGAAACCTGCAAGCGGCCGAGCCGGTGTTCGGTGTCCGTGCCCCGTGCACGCGTGCACCCGCGTCCCCCGCGCGCTTTCCACGTGCTCCCTTGCGGGCGCCCCTCGGGCACGCGCAAGGGCCGCAGAATTGGATTGGACAAACTCCCTCGTTACCCCGTTATGCATTATTCAATTTCCATCATCGTATCATTCATCGCTTCAACAGATCATTTTTTAATTACCTTCTGCTTCTAGACTCGCTGGCGTATTTATGTATAAGTTAGTACTTTCAATTAACTCCACACGGTCTGGTTCACTCATTTCTGCATTTAATTAGCTTGACTGTTTATTTTTACAAACTTTTTTTTCCACTTAATTTCCCCACTATACATTTAAGTATTCAATTTTCACTCATAGAGACGAAGCTGATTATATTTAAAACGTATTAGGAAGTATTAATAGGGCGGCCCAGGGATTACGACCCGTACGAGCTGACTTAAGTGATCACTTTACACAATGTAACGTTCACCAATTCCACCATATGGACTTCCACACATTATCAAATTTTTGTAATTTGTATTTATATTTTCGAACGGACTACGCTACAGAAATCTAAAGCACATCCTATGATATAGATTTCGGCACTGGTAATGACATCTTTATATTTTTAAGTTGGAATATTCAATATAAAGTCAAAATATTTATCATGTAAAGTGATCACTTAAGTCAGTTCATACAGTTAATACGCCCTAGGCCACCATATAAATACTTTCTTACATATAAATACCATATAAACACATATAATAGTTTCGTCTCTGTGAGACAATAATTTATCTTAATTATTAATTATTATCTATTGTTTATAATAATAAATCATAATTTATGTATTATTATATATTTAATAATTATTATAATAATTAATTATTATTCCTCTGAGGACAAAATCCAGTATGTGTGTTCTCAAAACATCATATAAAAAATTTATATGCATGTTCTGTTAGATCATTTTTTTGATACTTTCTGTTTTTGAATTGGCTAGCATATCTATATTTTTACTAAGTATACGTCTGCCAGCCAGTGGTACTTCATATAATATACTAAGTTATATAATAAGTTACTATTGTCATTTGCTTCCACATGGTTCGTTTCCTCATTTCTGCATTCAATCTGTTTGAATTGTTTTGATGTCATTCGTTCATAACGCTGGAGGCTTTCGAACATTTATGTTTTTCGGAAGTTTACGGACTAAAATATTTCAAGAAACTACGTCAAAATAAAACATTTTATTGAATAATATGGAATGAACCGGACCACCAAAATATATACACATATATTATCAGAAATTTCTCGGAACACACTGTGGCTGGTTTTATTACGTTTAAAATGTTTAAAAGCTTATAAATTTTGAAACAATTACTCTTAAAAAATATTATATTACAATAAGACGTTCTTACTTGAAGAAACTCAGTTTTGAAAGAAATTTAAAAAAAAAACAAAAAAAAACAATATATTGAAAAATACTTTTTTGTACTTTGGGGTCAAATTTTGCAAGATTGAGTACTTAAACTGCATTTTAAATATATCTTAAATATATGCGAGGGGGTACATACTTCCACTATGTCCCAGGCCCCTCGTCTTAATATGGGGTTTAGTCCAGCTGTGAATAATTTTATAATCTATGGAACTGAACAAAAAAGTATTATTACCTTCTGGACCAGCAAGGTAGTTTTTATTTTCATAGGCGTTAAGTTAAGTTTGAAAATAGTTAGAATATTTCTGAAATAGTGTTATATAATTTTTTTATTATATTATGCTTGCTAAGCTTGTGTTGTTGATATGTACTTTGTATGTTTCTTGCATTGTGATATTGCTATGAATTTGCTTTCTATTATATACTTTTACCTTATTATTTTGTATTTCTTTAGTATTTAATTTGTAACAATTTCTAAACACATTTTTTGAAGTATTCATTATTTATTGTACATTTTATACATATTTCAATACAAATTCGCTACTGATTTTCGTCACAACCGTGTCATTTACATGCATTGCTTAAACTTTTTTGAAACTTACTTACTTTATTTTGTTTATATTGTAAAATTTAATCTACTTTTTTGTAAAAGCCCTTAAGGGCGTTAGTAAATTTATACCTATAAAACTCAATATTTGTCTATCTGTCTGTCTGTCTGTTCTCTTTACAAATCTACATTGTTTGTCCGATTCGGCTCAAATTTTGCACACTTATGCTTTAGGACATATGCATAGGTGACGTTTCTCCCCTACACTTTTACCTCTTCCCCACCTCTGATATATTTTCCATGCAAATCTGTACCGTTTGACCGATCTGACTCAAATTTAATATGCGTATACGTAACCCCCTCTAACCCATCCTCTCTCTCAGATATATTTTCTGTAAAAATCTACACCGCTTGATCCAAATTTAGCATACTTCCATATTCCCAACAAAAAAATAGGCCACATTTCTTCCTAGAGATCTTTTCCATTCCAGCCTTGATTATATGGAAACATTGTTTTAATTAGAGGTTTTTCAAAACAATGGAACCTTTGTTTTCCCCCAAAAATTTATTTTCAACTTAATCCTTAACCCGTGCAACGCTGGGTAAGAACAGCTAGTAATAAATTATTGATTTGATACGTATTATGCATGTCTAATTAAAAAAAAAATTCAGATGATATTTGAAGTGACCAATGTATAATAAAATGCGTTGTAGCCAGAAATAATAGTTGTGTGCTGGGATGGTACGAGTGTGAAATACATATGTACATATGTATGTGTCTGAGATATGTTAGTGGGTTTTCCCCCATCGGCTATTGTTTCGGACGCATTGTGATTTACGAGTGACTTCATAATTGCATGTTTACTAGCGGATCCATATCTTCAGCATTTTTTGCTGTTTTGGCTTGATTTTTCTTGTCGTGGCACATTTTTGTTAACCACACTTTTTTCAGAAATATTATGTACTTTTTAGTAGACCATGTTGCAAGCAATGAAGATAAATTATAGAAGTCTCAAATAGAAAGATATTTATGGGAAATGTATACACATTTCTATACGGTAGTATTTTTTATTCGATGGCTCGGGCTTACAACCTGTATGAGCTGACTTAAGTGATCACTCTACACAATGCAATATTCACCAATTCCATGGTAAAAACATCCACACACGGTCAAATTTTTGAAAGTTCTATATATGTTCTAAACCTGAGAATGTTTTGTTTATTTGAATGAACTGTCCTACAGACATCTGTCTATTCTAGTCTATTCTCATGAACTAGTACGCAGTTGGAAATAACACCTCTATATTTTTACTGTGGAGTACTAAGCACTATTCTTTTTAAAGTACATATATGTACATTATGGCATTCGTGTGAATTATTTAACATACATATCTGAGAATCAGTATTTTAAATTTTGTAACTCTTTTCATACACTAGTTTATATTTAAACAATATTTTTATATGTAGGTGTGTTACTGGATTTTAGAGGTATAATTAATTAATTTAGATAAATATGTTGTTTACCCCTTGTGTTGATTAGTGTAATTTACAATGATTACTGAGAAGCTTTTGAAAAGATCAATCAAAAATCACTTTTGGGCAAGTTTTTGAGTATGTTGCGATGTTTTGTATCCGTTACAATTTGGGAAAGCTTATAAAAACTGGATTATGCTAAATGATGTGTTATTCTTACAATCTTGGATACATACGTAAAATGACAATAATATTTAGGATGGTTCGAAACCACATTATAAACTTGTATTTAAACCTTTATATTGTGTTACTGTTTCTAAGCATTTAAGTTAACCGTAGAGCTAGCATAGGAAGATGTATGAATATAGCCGAAGTAAAAGTGGTGTGCCAAGATAGAAGAATATGGCATTCTATAAAAAAGCATTTAAAATGACTGAATAATCATGGTTTCTCTGAATTTTCAAATCATTTATTAGAAAATGATCACGGTTTTGATAAAAATCTAGGACTTTCCATTTTACAATTAAATAATTTGGTCTATAAGTAAAGCATATAAAAGTAAACAAAAAAATATTAACCAATATTATATATCGTTATTAGTGTATTAGTATAGTTGTACAGACCGTCGCCCATCCGTGATCTGCGTTATTCAATGGTCGTGGATTCGAGTCTCATTCCAGGAGACCGGATTGTTGATTTCATTTTCATAGTACAAGTGTTTAGTTTATTTTTCAAATAGTAAGAATTATATGGTAATGTAGCGAATGAAAGTAGGTATATAAAATTGTATTAATATTGATTTAGAAATAAAAACATAAATTTTTACTAAAAACGTCCATTCGAAAACGGGAAATGTTGATAGGTCAACAAAAATAAAATTTTATATCGAGGAGGCGCATGATTAATCTCTTATGTTTATCTCTTTGAAAAAAATGTAAACGTTAAACAATAAACAGATTGTTAGTAATTATGGAGACGGCGTATGTCATTTTTCATTTTTTGTCATTTTTAGCACATGCCATTCGCTAATGCCCTAGTACGATCAGTCATAACTTGAATGAAAACTTTAAGATTATGGTGATTGGTGGACATAATGGCCGATGTATGCATGAAAAGTGAACTTCTGGTGTAATGTTTGCAAGAAACGAAAGATCGATATTGTGGTAAATGAACTACTTAGAACACGTGAACAAACTTGGGAAATTTACTAGAGATAACGTGAATGTACCCTGGATGCTGTTATGGACAAAAGAAATTTGTCATGTGAAGCTAGATAGGAGTTCGGTGCCAATACTGATATATTGCCTGGAATTGCCAAAATGTATGAAAATATATGAGGGAAGTGGTAAAGGTATCCGGAACAGAAGGCGTCCGAAAAGATCAGATAAACCAAATATTGGAAGCCCGCCCTGTTAGATGCCTCAGCAATCTTTATGAGAGAAGAGGGACCCACCACACACCCAACTCCGTTCTGTGAGCAATAGTTCCATACCGGCCTTACACTTTCGTCAAATTGGATAAGAATAAAAAATTAGTTTAAAGCATAGATTTTTACGGAAACGGATCGTTTGATTGGTGAAGAAGGCAAAAATCTATACCTTAAACGAACTTTTACTTTGATCCAACTTGAAACAACCGGCCTTAAGTGAGATTTACAAGTTACATATGTAAAAGAAGCTACAGTTTAAGTACAAAATATGTAAAATTTAAGAATGCACAAAGTCCATAGCGTTCATAGTACTAAGCATAAAGTTAATAACACAAAATTTATACATGCAACTTAGGAGCCAGAATAATTAAAGTGAATATAGAATTACACCTTAGAGACAGTTACTAGATTAATACACTCCAATCAGGGAAAAATGAAAATAAAATAATAAGCACAAACATAAGACTACCAAAGAAAAAGAAAAACTCACAAAATTGTATAATATATAAAGGTATAAAATTGTGTAACGTATAAAGATATATCTCACTCACAACTCACAAAATTGTATAATGTACAAAGGTATAAAAATCTTCAATAGCCTACCAAAGGAAATTCAAAACACGGAGAATATAAAGAGGTTTAAACTTGAGTGCAAAAATTTTATTGTAAAAACTTTTAAGTGATTAGATGGAATGCAATATGTGTAAGTGAAATCATATATTAGCCCACACAACATTATGTGTGGAACTAAATAATTAAGAAAAATAAATAAACATTAAGGGACTCGCCAGTCCGGAGATCCACTGCCGGCAGATTCAACCACGGTAATTGTAGCTTGTTGATCTTGTGATTAGGACACTCGCCTCTTAATCCAAAGATCGCGGGTTCGAACCTCACTCCACACTAGCAAGTTAGTCCTATTTTCATAGCACAAGCGTTTAGCTTAGTTTGAAAATAGTAAGAATATTGATGTGACACGTATTCCGTGTTCGCATCTCTATTTAAAAAAAAAAAAAAATTATCCTAGCTAAATAAGTTACGTCTATAGAAATTTCGCCATAACGGCTATTGCTAGTGGAAAATAAAAACTAGTATACAGCAGTCACATTTCAGCAGGAGACCCCCTAAGAATTTCCCAGCGGGAGACCCACACCCAAATAAAAGCTCTGAAATTCGACAAGTTATTGACATTTCTAAGAAGGTCAGCGTTTTTTTATTATCTTTCTTTTTTATCATCACAAATCTTTACGAGAGCATATTTGAAAGTAAAAGTGGCTAGAATTGTCTTTTTAGAAGAGTTTGGCGTTCTATTATATTTCTCTATCCCTCTGGAGGACCGGCTTGGTATTTATAAAATTCAAGGAATATATTTGGAAAATGTACGGTACTGGTACGCCCTATGGCGAAAAGTGGCAATATTTATGCAAGTCTTTTTACAAAAACTTTCCAGTAAACAAAATCTCTTATTTCCCCAGCGATTAAGCCGATAGGATGGTGTAAAAAAATATCAAATTACAATACAAAGGAGCCCAAAATTTCCAGTTGTAAAGGAAATAAAGCGGATAAGGGCTTGATAAAACGACTAAAATCTCAACTTGTAATGGTAATGAAGTAACCAAGATTGAATAAAGTATCCAAGTCTCAGTGGAAGTCAAACAGGGAAAGGTTTCATAAAATTACTAAAGCTTTCATTTGTAATGGAAGTCGAGTGGATAGAGATTTCATAAAGTTACCCAAGTTCTCGCTTTTATTGGAAGTCACGTGGGTAAACTTTAACATAACAATGAATGTCCCTAGTGCAATAGCAATCAGTGAAAAAGGGCTTAACCAACTATTCAAAGACCCAAGATAGGTTTCGTTGCACATTGTGAAAATTTTTAATTATCGTGTTAATGGAAAGTTTATTTCTTAAGTGTTTTACGGACAGAACTCTAATAAAAGTATAAATAAAATAACTAAGTGACTTAATATCACGTAATTTCCCCGCAGGGATAGGCAGGGTGGATGGAGCGCCACACTCTACTGTCCTGACATAATTCTCATCTCATCCACATTCATACATTTTCGTTTGCAAGTTCGTCGATTGTTGAGGCTCCTAACAGTCCTATAAATAGTCAAATCTGGGCCGTTAACATTTGTATCATAATATATATTTATTACTACCTATTCTTTTTTCATTCGCTCGACGTGGCCAACCTACCTACAGCTACTAACTAAAGTACCTACTACTACTAAGCTACACTTTTTTTAAATTCTTTTCACTTTGACCATTAAATCGGATGGTAAACATAAACTATGTTGTCTACTTCAGATTAATTATCTATATAGGTAAAAATTCGGCCTGCGCATGTTTGTGATCGGAAATCATGAAAAGTAGTCGGCCGTACATGTTTGCTACAAAAGAGTATATAAAATTGCTGCTTTTGCTATTTACAAGATTGAATATTGTTGTCTCTGCTGACTCACAGGTGTAAAATCTCACTAAATTCCATTTTGCCGCTTGATTTGGAGTGTAGCTTTGATTGGTTGAAATAAATATTGCTGCCTTTGCTTTTAATAGTTATTTAAACATTTGGAAGGGATAGGACTACATTCTAAATAAGTAAACCTCTTTCCATTTAAGAAAGATAATCGATTAAGAATGTGTAAACCGTGCGTACGACGCACATTGTTTCGTTGTGTTCGTGTTTACTGGTGTATAAACACTAACACAAGTAAACAATGTATGTCTTACGCACGGCATACACATAATAATTTGATTGTCTTTATTAAATGGAAAGAGGACTAATTATCGGTGACCGCATTCGAGACATTTTTTATATACTTGGCAATTCACTTAAGCTATCATTACTTATTTCTCCGAATCAAAAATTATCTAAGCGCTGTATGACATTAACATCTTGTCCCAGCGCAGTTTTACGTAGATGTAATTTTTCGCACACACCCGCGCGTATTTTTTGCCATAATTCCATTAGATTTATTATCTCAAATCTCACGCTCCACACAGTTCCTACAGCACATCTCCCTACCAGCATAACCGTCTCTTCCCGGCGCCGGTCGGGGCGGGAGCGGGCGGAGGGGGGACGAGGCCCCGCGGGAGTACACAACCCCCACTCCACAAGCCAGGGACGCGAGCACGTGGCTGTCTTTCATCCATCTCTTTCCTTCCCTTCCCCATCTCGCCCCTCGCGTTCGCTCTCAGGGTTGTCCAAATCATCTGTAGCGTCTCGATTAGAATAAATTATCAATCTACCATTACAGCAAAAATATGATTTTTTTGAGGGCATTAAACAAAAAAAAAAAATAATAAAGTAACGCTTTTATACGCTTTTTTTTGCATACATCCGTAGTCGATTTTTAACGTCATTCATGCAGTATCGTAATATTAAACACATTGTTTTTTAATGTATAAAACTAATTTTCGAAAGCCAGGTGATTATTAAATTTAATGTGAGTTACGTGATTTTTAATTTCGAACGAAATAATGACCAAATCACGTCAAAAAAGATTTTATAACGTATAGTAATCCCTTTACGTAAAGTTGTCGTTTTGTCGAAAGTTTCAGAACTCTATCTAGTTGGGAAGTTGGTGAAAAATCTATTGAAAGATTTTACCATAATAAACAACAAACAAAGAGAGTTAAATAAAAGCATGTAAAAATAAAGTATTTTCTTAACGTTTGTAGAAAAGTTATGTTTTAAGTAATTCTCATTATTTAAAAAAAAATACATTTGAACCACTATCTATATATTTGTTTGTTGGAGATAGAAGCTTTTATGAATGAATAAAAGAAGAAATATGAAATATGAATAGTAAAGACTCTCACCTAGTGAACCAGTGGTCTTATTATAAATGTTTCACAGAGAAAGTCATTCATGCGGGAAAGTACGTACGTAGGTCTCATTTGGTCATTTACAGAGCTTACGACCCGTCAATGGCTGGCTAAATTAATAATGTAAGTTCACTGATTTTACCCATGATCGACCACATATATATTATTACTATTAAGTTGTACATATATATGGTATTTATGTACTTCGCTTACTATATTACAAACGCATTTATACATTTTTATATTTATTGTGATACAAGATGTATATTTATTGATTTGTGACATTTTTAATCTGAAAATTCACTCAATCATTAAAACATTATTTATTTCTGTTTATCATAAAAAGTGTACTGTCTAAAAACTTATTAACCTGGAACTTATTCCTAAAATTGTATTTAGTGATTTGCGCTCATCTGAATTTTTTATTATTATTTATCATTATTAATTATTAATCAACCGTAAAAAAGTGTATTGTGTAACTATTTCATAAACAATTCATTATTAATTATTAATTAATCGTCAAGAGTGTATAGTGTAAGTATATCATATAATATTCATACTTTGTACTTTAATGTCACTCTAGGATCATCTAATAGAGTCATTAATGACTTGTTGATGGTCTGTTTGTTAAAAAAAGTATATGATTAGATAAGGTAGAAGTGGTGTGCAAGGATAGAAGAGAGTTGTGGCTTTCTATTCTCTTCACCTACTGCTGCAGAAAAATAATTAATTAATTAGATATTATATTATTTTGTTAATTTATGTAAACTTGAAGCAATCATCAGTGATAATAAGTTAATCAAACTTATTTCTTATTCAAGATTTACTGTAGATATCTCATAGAGACAAAGCAATATTTATTTATATGGGAAAGTAGGTATGAAAGTATTTTTTGAATGTTTATAAGGCTTACTACCTAATGTACGGCTGGCTTAAGTGATCACTATACACAACGTTCACCATTCTACCCATGATAGCTTACCATATTTATATATTTTTTTGTAAGATGTGTGGGGTCTCCATTTCTACCCATGATAGCTTACCACATTTATATATATATTTTTTGTAATATATGTGGAGTCAACGACCCGTTTCCCCACGCGTTTTGACCAGTGCCAAAATTTGAACGGAAAATCAATCGGACAAGAAAAAACACGCGCACTCAAAAGCGTGTCTGTGTTTATCTAAGATAAGTCGACATCGGAGATTAGAAATTTCTGACCTGGCGCGTCCAATGCTGCATACAGGAGGATGACAATGAAAAATGCAAACACGAATTCTGCTGATGGCACAATCTCACGAAGACAAAGGATTGTAAATATGCTGACGGCCTCTTCTCACACAGGTTTTTTGTAAGAAGGGGCCGTCAATTATAATACGTGATAATAAAGAAGTGGTGGCGAAGTCCAAGGTTGTTCGTTTCCCTACGCCGTAACCACAACGTAACGCTACCACAGCTACCAGCGACAACTACTTGTAGCATCACCTAGTTACGTAGTTTTTCTCTCTCTCTATGTCATATGATCAACCTTCAGCCTGCAGTAGCTACGATATCAAACCACAATCGCTACGACATCAAACCGCAATCGCTACGACATCAAACCGCAATCGCTACGCCTCCAGTCTCCAATCCATCGATCATCGTCAGCCTCATTGCTCCACTGTCTTCGCAACCAGCAGCGAACACCATCTGCTTCCGGCGGTACCACCGTCAGCACCATCTCCAGCTCACAGCACGATCTTCACCTTGACCGCTTCCTGCACTCGCTACGCACGCGACCAGGAACAAAGTTGACGATCCCAGGGGCACTCAATCAGCTTCACAGCGGACGACCGCGTTATTCGCCAATGTCGAGCCACAAAGTACACACTGTAATTCGGGAATAAATAAACACCATAAAACTGACTGCGGTTTTGTGTTCATATCAGCTTTTTTTCGTCGTGTAATACATTGTACAAAAGTGGGATCCGAGACATGGTACCTCACAGATTTATATATTTATATATGTTAAATTTACACAATATGTTTCACATGTGAGTTGTATTTTACTATCGCCATCTGTGGTTGAAATTTGTCATCCTCGTGTACCAGTATTTTACTTATTTCTTAGTCATAGTCATAGTTAGTTAAATAAAATAAAAAATATCGATGTGACACATATTTTGAGTTCGCATCTCTATTTTTATAATCAACTGATATTTTATTTATAAAATACGCTTTTATAAAAAATACTCAAAAGAAGAAATATTTTTTAATAACTACAGTACCAAGAGTAATCACAGCGTATGTGTGTTAACAAAATCAAAAGCGTTGGTATATTTATTGTTGTTCACGTGAAAAAAATATTTTATTAATTTTAGTCTTTTTTAGTACAACTGTGTCATTAAAAAAAATTAAATGTTTTGTATTAGTCTCTATTTTTAAAACTTTATTTTATTAAATCGATCTTACCACAAAACTATAACTTTACTTTAAAAATGGCTCTTCGTGGTGACCTATGTCGCTGAAAAAATGGTCGAGCGATGAGTTTTTTACAAACGCTGCCTTAACGGTAAGAGATATTTAAAAACTTTCTAAAGATAAGTTATAGAACTCAAAAAGTCCTATAAAAAAGCCCATGATGACATATAACTATATGTTAAGGTTTATACACAAATTGATAAAAAAATTACTAAAAGTTATTAATATTCGATTATTTCCCGAATAAAAATGGAATAATATAAATAAGTGAATTAATAATTCAAAGAGAACCATATAACTATCAAATATTGATGACTTGTTAAAAAGCTGGGATAGTGAAATTGGTAACACGTTGTCCGAGTAAGACAGAGATCCGTGGTTCGAATCCAGGTTCCATCATTTAATTTTTCAGTTTTATTATTTGATATTTGTGTATCTCTCTAAATTTCATTTATTTATTTCTTATTAAATATTACGGGAAAAATATAAATAACATATAAATTTATAATATTTTTTTATTTTTTATTATAAGTAAATAAGTTTGTTTACTTATAATTTACGTTTTAAAAACATTGTTTATAAACATTTTTTTTTGTGAATTTTACCAACCCTTTTTACAAAGTTGACAACTATTTTACATGAATAGATGGATACTAGCAGGAAAGCAATCGGCTTCGCCGATTGCTTACTGCTAGGCCCTGCGGGCGGCTATTGTGGCCGCTTCGCGGCCAATGACGGCCGCTCCGCGGCCAGCCATGGCCGCTGCGCGGCCAATTGTGTTTGCTGTGCAGCAAACACAATTGTTTACCTATGCCTACGTCAGCCGCTTCGCGGCCAATTGTATCTGGAAAATTTCCATTTTTGCTATTGTGGCCGCTTCGCGGCCAATGACGGTCGTCCCGCGGCCAATTGTGTTTGCTCTGCAACAAACACAATTGATTTCCTTACTGTTACAAAGTTAATACAATTTGATAATTGGCCGTATTTTGAAGTAAGCAATATTTCTTTTTTTGTTTCTTGACAGTTACTGTATAATATTGTGATGCTGTCAACTCTGAGTTTTTAAGTTTGGCTGGTTTAAAAATAATGAATTCATCAACATTGAGGAGAAAAAAATCAGGTTTTAGTGTCTATGGTAGCTGTCAGTGACAGACAAAATTTCAGTGAAAAAATCAGGTTTTACTGTCTATGGTAGCTGTCAGTGACACAAAAAATGAAACAGCTGTCAAATTCTTCTTTGTATTTATTTTTATCGATAAAATTACAGCGTCTTATTTATTAATAAATTACATAGCATTTTAGTTTAATGATTATTGATAAATGAATGTATTTTAAAAATATATCATTTTGTAGTCCATTTCACGACCATCATCTTTAATACTATCCACATAATAAAATGTAAAGATTGGACCTTCTAAACGCCCGAGTACATCTTCGTTAACCAATCGAGCATGTTCATTCTTTGGACACAGTATCGCTCGTTTACTCATTAGGGGAACATCCGCTATAGAATGTACTTCATTATATATGCTTTGAACAACATTTTGACTTACACTTTCATTTGGAATAAGCACTGATGACGCATACTTTCCTTCCACAGGAGGCAGCTTTCCGTCGCCTAAATCTAAAAGCCACTGTGTAAATGAATTTTCACCTTCTAAAGCGGGGACATTAGTTTTCAAATTGAAAATAGTAAAATTTTTCCAATGTTGGCTGTTTTTAATAGATGTCGCTACTAACTGACCGCGAGAAGCCCTTCGAGAAACTGGTAGAATTTGTCTAGTCGCCGCCCAAAATGATTACTTTATTGCCAAAAATATCATTATTACCCATTATATCGCGCAGAGTACGTTCAATTATATCTAAAGCTATAACTGGCGCCATCGGCGCTTCATCCCAGATGATACATCAGCTGCACTTATAATTCCACGGTTCTTGGATGTCACTCTGCATGTTGTGTTATTCTATAAATCAAGAAGTAAATTAAAAGCCAAGTGACATGTACGTCCACCCGGTAATAAAATTGCTGATATTCCTGTCCAAGCAACAGATAAAACTTTCTTAGATCTTCCTCTTCAAGTATGTATAATAGTCTTATAAAGGAACGTTTTACCTGTGCCACCAGGACCGTCAATAAAGAAACATTTTTTTGTTTCAGATACATCTGAAATTTTTTACTTAATATACTGTCGAAAGCACAATGTTCTCGATTGAGTTTTCCAGCCATCTCTGACCCTAAAGAACTTTCTAATGCTAAATTAATATCAACCACTTCATTATAAGTATTGCTGTAATCTGGTCCCGGCAAACCCTGTGATGTGCATGAAGAATTTTCATTTATTAATGCCTTTTGAATATACAAAAGGGAACAATTTTGTGCAATTTCTGCAGTAGCACCTTGACGACTAAAGTCTTCTGACATCAAATCTTTGAAATCGTTCCACAGCTGCAACGGATCTGGTGGGAGGCAATGAATCATTAATAAGACAAATAGGTCACGAAGAGCTTTGGGCATCATATACGTTGAAGCTTCAGCCATGCAACACTGCCATTCTCCAATATCATCGATGAGTCCTAATTCTCGTACTGCATCACGAAATGTAGGAAGTAGACAACCATTAATAGTCCGCAAAGATTCAAAGGACGTAGCGCCAGTCACTTGTAAAAGAATAAGTCTTAAATGGTATAATTCTATATTTCTAGGAGAAACGGGGGACATGCGACCAATAATCTTGTCCCCGCCACATTGCCTCTTCTTCCACTGCTTATTGCTAGAAAAAACATAGAAATTAGTTAAATCCTGATACTTAATATTACATGCCTCATTATCTTGTTGGTTAAGTTTAAACCATGCAGTTAATGTTGTATTATTTAAGGCTGTAGAGTCCAACCAAATTCACCTGATGGAAATAACAATGGAAAAACCATCGGATCTAAATGTTTTGATAACATATTAATACGCTGGAGACCTCCTACATTCTTAGGGTGAACAGCAAAACAGCAAAATCTACGTTTGGCGGTAACCTACCTTCGTAATCTGCTACATACACAATGGCGACTTCATTATTATTAGATGGAGCATTATACCTTCTTTGGTCATCTAACGAAGAACGCGTAAAGAGTAGTTGAATATTCCGCATCTGGCCCCCGTGCTCTGCAACTATAGATTCTTCTTTCTCAACCGCTTCTTTCAACCTTTTGTATTGGAGAGCATATGTACTTACACGACGGATGACCATTATATTTTGTTGACATCTAGTTAGACGGATGGCTCATACGTACCCTGACTGCTTCATCCGCATCGTAAACATATAGTTGCGCATATGCCGGCACCTCTCCATCACTATGCAAACTTCTAGACGTTCTATGATATACTTCACCTGAAATTTTTAAACAATACGGGCCTACACCTGGTATGTCACTTATTTGCACTCCGAAAGATGCAAATGCATTAGCACAGTTGTACTGCACATTTAAAATAAGATTTCGCATTTCTTCCTTCAGCATACACTCTTTGCCTAGCATTTTTACGTTCCCGCTGGTCAGCATTCCTTCTTTCACATTCCTATTCTGTTATGTTTGACAGTCTACGTCTGGCATTTCTTCTTTCATATTGTGAACTCGAATCGCATTATCAAATTGCCGCTTTGTGATGTTGAGTATTCCATCGGAATTCTGAAAATTAATAATATTTATGTATAAATACGGAGAAAATGACACGT
>JADDOH010025114.1:32440-42587 GCA_016648135.1 Agrypnia vestita | reverse complement strand
TTGAAATTTAAGAACATTTCCAAAATTTTAGATATTCACTATAAATTTTTGTGAATAACTTATATTTTTTAAAAGTGGACTCTAATAAGGATCGTATAGTTGTTTTTGATTCGAAATAAACTTATTTTGATTAACTAATCCTGTAATGTAAATGTTTAATTGAATTTATGAGAACCTTAGATATTGTAAGAAAGTAAATTCTCTTTTCAGAAAATATGCGGTAAGAAGTCTGTCGTCCAACAGAATTTTCGGTTCTGGACTACGAAGAAATATAGGCAGAATCAGTAAAGAGTAATTGTAAACCATGAAGGATATCCGGTACAGTTTCTGATTTAAGATTATTTATGAGGAAGTTAAATAAGAGATGAAAGAGATGAAACGAATTCACATTTTAGTTTGGGGTAATAGTATCATTTAAAGTTCTACCGTAAATAAGGTTATTATTCATTTGCAACGTTAAACGCTCAATATGCAAATATTGGTTTTAATTATAAATAGTAAAGTAGTTTAATTGACTTCTCAAACGTGTATGAGATCTTGTGATTGTTTTATATACAAAGAGCAGCACAGTTAAATCGAATTGTGTCAAAAAAAAATTGTTTTAGCCTGGCAATAAACCCAATTGTATAACATAATCTTCACTCGGCGTAACAGATGGCGTGAACATCGAATTTAAGCCGCCTGTCAAAATTTTGACAGAAGTTTGCAAGTTTAAATTTTTTTAGTAATTGGTTAAATGCTGTACAAGCACTGCTCGTAAAGCAAGCAATTAATATGCAGATTGCGATCCTAAATGTTGTGTAAATCTATAATTGGGGATGAGTTATCCGGGCTCAGGTTTTTTTATAGAAAAATACGGGATTTGGGTAACGGTCAGTATATAGACCCTAAATTTTGTTTGTGGCCTGTAGTAGTGCTAAGCAGTATATTATTAATTCTGCAAAGTTTAAAAGTCAGCGAACACTTCCTAGAGTATTAAAGTAGCGCTGCATGTGTAATTGGCATGTAAAACTTTATGTTTACGAATTGGATAATCTCTGTGTTAACGTTAAAATAAGTTAGTAACGCCATTTGTTTCAAATCGTTAAAATTATTTGTTAATGTGAAAAGTTTTAAATAATGATTGAATTCATTTAATATAAGGGGAGTTCAACGTTGAGGGAATTTAAAAAAATATTTGATTG
Source organism: Agrypnia vestita (assembly GCA_016648135.1). Taxonomy (NCBI): domain Eukaryota; kingdom Metazoa; phylum Arthropoda; class Insecta; order Trichoptera; family Phryganeidae; genus Agrypnia; species Agrypnia vestita. The sequence continues at coordinate 41,403 of JADDOH010025114.1, read as the reverse complement.
TTCAAATTCGCGGATTTATTATTTAGTATGCACATTTTTTTGCAAGCATGATGGATATAGAATGCAAATTTAAAGGCAGTCAAGGGTAGGTACCACTCTTTTCAGTCTAATGAAAATGCATTTTTACTTCCCGAATGGTTCAATTGAAGATGCTGGGGTTTATAAGGGATAATAAATAAATGATATTTTGTTTTTACTGTTGTGAAATTAATTTGATTTGTTGAAAATTAGAATAGTTGACAATACGATATTAAGTAAATAATATTTCTTGAAATCGTGCATGCGATGGCTTTTGGAAGTAACGATATTTAATATTTAGTTATGAAATTAGTTACGTTCTTATAAATCAATAGCTAATATATGATTTGGCTTTGGAATTATATGCTTTTACAGTAACGTGTACGATCGTAAATTTATCGGTAAAGGTTGAAACGCAGTAATGAATAATTTAAAAAAAAGAAACTTGGATTCGGTTATGTTTTTGCAACTAACATAAATGTCCATGATGAAACTTATATGAATAGTTGTACAAGTTATTTGAATATGACAAGTTATAGTGGTATGTGTGAGGAAATATTAAGAATGTAAATTTGTTTTGTGTGATAACAGTTAAATTCGTAAATGTATACAAAATGTTTTCAATTTGGTATACAAGAGTGCTTTGTGCAGGAAAAGATTGCGGGTGGATGTTGTAGTTGGTATATGTGCCAAGTACCTTTTTGAGAGTTGTGCTGGTGAGTTGGCGGTTGGCTTAATTTGATTTAAGAGTGCCGAAAATTTTTGGGTTTACTTATAGGTCCGAGAAGTATTTAGTAGTAGGCGAAATAGCTTGTCGGCAAAGTAACACCATAATGTGTCGGAGACAAATGATTTAGTTATACCTGCAACTCTAGCCTGTATGATACTACATTCTGGATGGCGGAGTAGTGATTGTTAAAAAAAAATCTTGTTACATCTAAAATTTCCTCACATATGTCACTAGAAACTATGTTATATAATATAATATATAATCATGATTTAAAGTACTTTGAAACTATGTTATAATTTAGCGTTTTTATGTAATGACGGTTATAGCTGCGTCTTAAGTTAAAATGACTCAGTTAATGTTGTAATGAATTAGATTACAGTAAAATAGGTAATACGGAGTTTATTATGAAAATAAATATGGTATAGCACAGATATGACCCAGCGCGAAATGGTTCATGTCTCCGTTTTGAGTGTACAGTATGATTAAATACCGTATACAGGAAATTTTTTTTTAGTAAACGAAATGGCGTGTCAGCAATGCTACGTCATAATATATACATATATATATAGATATCTATATAAATCGATCATATAGAATATATATATACATATATCTTCTCTATTCTGCCTTTCTCTCATTCTCTCTCTCTATGGAGGATTATTTTCTAGGGTAACCCGTATATTGTAGTCTTGAGAAAGACTGTTTTTATGTACCCAACGTTTCGGACAGATAGCACTTGTGATGGTCGACATAGAGATAGATTTAATAAATTTAGAAAATCTTAAAATAATAATATTCAAAAAAAGCCGAGTATGGACATCAAGAATATATTTCTTCTGGTTTGAATCGTTTAAAAGTAAAAGCCTGATATATTTCTTCTCAAGATTCTATGTATTACAAGAGGCTAACAATATATTGAATATTCAGGTACACAAGTAATATTTCTTAGATCTTTATTATACCATAGATATAATTCTGTGTTAAATTAATATTGTTTGCCAATCCTAATAGACTCGACCTTGTGAGTAGGTGCGAACGAGCCTTTATTATTTATGAATCGGAACAGCAAGTCTCGCGTGTAGCGGGTGCTTTACTGTTATTTTAACGAAACGGACCAATCACAGGCGCGCTTTGCCTTCGACGGGTTGAGCCGGAGGCGACCATCCTGATGACTGAATCCGGCCAATGGCGGGCGCCGCCGGTGAAGTCATCGCGCATAGTATGAGTCACTGCACTAGCGTGGATTTCGGAGGTATGGTGCAATCGTTACTATAAAAGGAGCGAACACGATATACTCAGCCTTCAGTTCGAGACCAGACCTGCGAGCGGAAGCGCTGCCCGAGAGACTGCTGCCAGAGACTTCATTTGGAGAACAGCATTTGCGGACGGAGTTGCTGCCCGGACGTATGGAGGAATCTACCATTCATCAGTACCAGAGACGATCATACCACCACAGTGTAACAGCTAAGGAACACATTTTTATTACCTATTATGGTTAATTATTTTCACTATCGAAATGTATTTATTTTGGGAATATTTGAGTTCAGAATAATTATGTGTAATTAAATATCACAATTGCTAGTATGATATTGGTTCAAATCGTACGAGAATTCTTTCCAAACGGATGTATTTTTATGCAAAGCGAATTTCATACCGTTTATGCTGAAAATTGAATACATGGAGTTCTATATGAATTACTTAGTAGCATTATAATAATTACTGTATTGCGTAGGTATTGCGCAATCATTACACTGGGTCTACGACTAACTCTTTATGAATCGAGTACCTCGGTATATTCTGCTTAATAAGTGGCTTCAGAATGACGAGGAAAGGACAGAATGGGGAGATCTAACTAAAAATTGGGGATATCTGGTTTGTGTTAGCCTAGCTGGCTGAGGGGTGGATGATTGCCGGCACTTGGGCGTGGAACCCGCACAAGCCCCTGCAGGGTCCCTTAAAGGCGGGGCCCTCCTTGTTGCTCGGGGTCGTCAATAAACCGACCACCTAACCTCATCCGGCGCAAACTACTTAAACCAACAAAAAGGTTCCCTTTGTCTTTGGAAGGATTTCCATGCTTGAATGCTGTAAAACCTATATAGAAAACGTTAACTTCTATTTCGTCCTCTGTAAGAAAGACAGAGCCAGAATCAGTATAAAAATCATTCACTTATACGGAATAGCTGGGATATTTTAAATATGTTACTAACACTCTAACATTTGACCAAAGTAAATGTTGCAAGATGCAGAATAATTTGAAACATCGCTGACTATGCCCGCAAAGGAGGCTAATGTCGTCATCAATTCGTACCAAAAGAGTACATGATTCTTCAAACATCGGCCTAAAAGAAAGGCGCCTCAAGACAACACTCATCATCAGAAACTCGTACCAAAAGAGTACGGCCATCTCAATAATAAGCCTAAAGGAGGGGCGTCACAGGATCACATCTCGTAAAGAAGAGATAGAGTCTCGGGATGCAGTAAGTTCCGGAGGAATAAGGGGGGCCATTTATTCACTTAGGAAGCTGGTCACCGGGTTTAGGCGGGCGCGGAGCCTTAACCCCCCTCGGCAGAAATGCCGAGGGTTTAAAAAACCAAAATTTAGCATTCAAATAAACTATTATTTTATATAAACTCACGGGCTGTTGTAGAATCCTTTCGAACGAACCATCCCCGAGACCTTATCTACTTATTTATAAAGAAGTTTCGCTTCAAAAATGTCGTATTTCGTAGATAGTAAATATATGTATTATTTCCCCACGGAATTAATATGAACAGATTCATGCACGTCTAAGATGGAACCATTCAAGGTAAGAATATGCTAATACAAACTTTTTATAATTATTAATTTCAGTGTTATTTAATATGTGTGAATTTTTTCCCTTTGCGCCGTTCCAACGATTTTGCTGGTTTGTCTCCAAACGGAAATGTTTTATTTCTAATACACGAATTTTTTCAGGTGAACGTATTTTATTATAACATAAATGTATAGATTATTAGGTTCGTTAGATGTTTATATTACGTATTATTATGCAATCGTTTCCACACTGCTCCTATAACAGAATTTGAAGTTATCACGATACACAACGGGGTCCTTCATCCATTAGACGAATCATGTGCCAATTCAACGACGTATTACGAATAGTATATATTGTAGTTACTGAGATTTAGTCGCATTTTTTATTTCTAGCAAGGGTTTTAGTATTGGTGCCAGGCGCCATTATGAGGTGGAAATAGTTCATATTCATAGCCCGACTGTAATAGATATTTTTGTCGCGTAAGAGGTAGCACTTTTAGAAATATAACTGTGTTTTATGTTTCGTCCCTGACGGACAGGATGGTATAGCTGTGGCTATTTAGGTAATATACTTAGTAAATGCAAAGGGCATTAGGTATTATCAATTTCGTCTGCGAACCCAAGATGTTAGAAATATTTTAGTTAATATTTTTAGTTAATTTTGCATTCAAAAGCACAATTTTCACAGAATAATTATTTTCAGTTAAATGTATAGTTAGCACTGGCAGAGCAATGAATATTGTATAGAATACATTATTTATATATTTCATAGAAGAGAATATTTTATTCCGCGATCCTTTTATAGTTACAGCGTATCTGTCGACCTCAGCCGTTGCCACCCGCGCCATACAACTATTTTCGCTAACATCATTCAGCAAATGACTTTATTCATTGCAATGAAATTTATATTATTTAATATTATATGCCATGACGTATATTTTTGACGGGTCACCCCGCTTGGATTCATCACATTGTTAGCCGCGGCCAGGAGTTGGCAAATCAATTGAACATAGTAGATAAAATTAAATTTCAACTCGCGGAAATTATCCAACTACGTTTTAAAGTATATTATAATACTGAATTCATCTTTTGAACATCTAGAAATATTTAGTTTATTTAACAAGACCCACTATCTAGATGGGTCATCACAGTTGGTAGCCGCGACCAGGAGATCGAAATTAAATAATATACCTGATGATAATAAAATTCAACTTGCATCAACTATTTTACGACTGTATAATATTTTTCATATAACAGAAAACATCTCTAGAAAGTACCGTCATTTGAAGAGGACACGCTATCTAGCGAGGTCATCACACACTGAACATTTTCAAATGAATTTTTGGTGGCAAGCACACCCGTTCACTCCAGAAGTCGAGATTGCTATTATGATAATTGTTGAGTTTTCTTTGTGTACTTATCAATGAAATTTGTTTGCGACCTGATAATTCTTCCATTAAGGTTGGAAATCCCATTATCATTATTTACTAGCTATTCGTACCCGGCGTTGCACGGGCTAAGGATTAAGTTGAAAATAAATTTGTGGGGGGGAAACAAAGCTTTGATTCGAACGGTACAGATTTGCATCGAAAATATATCAGGGGGAGGAGAAAAGGTAAAAGGGGAGGGAGGAAATGTCACCTTTATTACCCGCATCGAAATTATATCAGAGGAGGGGAAGGGTTAAAAGAATAGGGGAAAATGTCGCATATGTTACCCGCCGAGTCCTTAAAAATATGTTTTCAAATTTTGGGTCCGATCGTTACAACTGTACAGATTTGTATCGAAAATATATCAGGGAGAGGGGAAGTGGTAAAATAATAGGGGGGAAATGTCGCCTATATTACGCGCCGGGTTCTAAAGCATAAGTACGCAAAGTTTGAATCGAATCGGATGAACGTGTAGATTTATATAGAGAACAGACAGACAAACAGAAGACTTTGAGTTTTATAGGTATAGATATTGTTTGTATTAATATTACTGTATTAATATTAAACATTGGGTACATAATAACAGTCTTTCTCAAGACTACAATATTATTTTAAAAAGTTTTTAAAAATATTATCACTGCACTTCACTTCCCTGAATGTTTCATGTATCTCCCCAAGTTATACTTGACTCGGAAACTGAACACAAACTATTTTCTTTTGTTGGAATAATTAATTCATGCTTTTTAGCATTTGAATAATGTTGTGGAAACATATAAGTGAACATTTTATTAAATTTTTCTTTGCTATTTAGAATGATGATAATTATATTATTGTACAGATCAGATCTAAAGTTTTCAATTGCATTCTAGAGCCCTAAAAAAATATGTCACTCCACATAATCCTCACGGACATCTCACCTACCTTCTGCCTATATCAAATGTAAGTATTGTTATTAATTAGAGACTTTTAAAAACAATGGCACCCCCCTCCTTAAACTCATTTTTAACTGACCCAGGAAACTTTTAATAATCCGGGTATTTGCCATTAGTATCTTTATCTATAAAACTAAACGTCTGTCTGTCTGTTCTATATACAAATCCAAACCGTTGATCCGATTCGATTCAAATTTTGCATACTTATGCTTTAGAACCCGGCGGGTAACATAGACAACACTTCCCTCCTATTCTCATACCCCTTCCCCACCGCTGATATATTTTCGATGCAAATCTGTACCATTTGACCGATCGGACTCAAAATTCGGAAACTTATTCTTGAGGACTCGGCGGGTAACATATGCGACAATTCCCCCTAATTCTCTTACCCTATCTCCTCCCCTTGATACATTTTCGATGCAAATGATTTCAATGAAGAGCTAGTATTATAATATAATACAAACAATTGTACCAATCCGAGACAAATTTTGCAAAATTACTTTTTAGCCCTCTCTCTCTCCCCGATATAAATATGTATAATATTGAATTTTATAAGAGCTTGTTAAAATAAATAAACAAAAATAATTAGGTACATTTTATTTTTGTGTCTTATGCTACACTGCGCCTAAAAGCATAGTTTTTAGGCTGTTCCGAAAATAATGGCTGATTTATCCTTCTTATTCTTATTCTTATTGAATTATTTATTCATCATTATCATTTTTTAAGTTTTTGTTACAATAATCACTACCTCAGATTAAATAAAATCATTACTTTTAATTAAAATCTTTCTTTATCAAATTAAAGGCTATTTTATTTTCCGAGTTTTTTTCTTATCAATATAATATAAATATTTTTTTAAATGTCAATCTACAATGTTGCTGAATCAATTGAAAAAGTAATAAAAAGAATATACAAGCCTAACGAATTTCAAGCTAACTTATGCTTAAAGATGTTTCATCTTTCGTAAATTCATTTATAGTTGTAGAGGTACTTGAAAAGTTAAAAGTTGTTGGTAAGCAAGAAAGATTCTCTTCAATTATTAATCATTAGGTATCGATTAGCGATCGATATCTAGAAATCGTAATCAACGCGTGATTAGAAAAATCCTGAGTTTACCAACTTATAACTACATTGTTGCCGCATATTTTTTATTTAAAAGAATGAAGTTTCTCCGTGATTAAAAAAATATTTGCATTTCTCTTCGGGAAATCTATTGACACTATCACGTGCAGGGTGAAAAGCGCCAATATGCACAAATTAATAATAAGTCGCGTTGCGAATAAATATGATCCTTTTGTTTATAAAAAATTGAAAAATAAAATTACATTTTTGACAAGCGAAAGTGGAAGACCCCCTCGTAATGCATTCGGCCCGTTTCTGAAAACTCCACCCACTCTTCTCCCGACAATGAATGAACTCCTAATCTTTTTAGGTTATATGTGTTATTATGCGAGAAATATTTGGTTATTAATTATGATTACAACATTAGTCCAAGTGCATTCTATCACAGACCGCTAAGATGAACAGATGGCGACTGAATCAAAACGCGAACCTCCGCGCATATCGCGGTTTCCACGAGAAGGATGCGTGCGCTTTGAAAGTGCCAATAATAAATAATCACCTTCGTTTAAATATGACCCGATTTGTCGATTAATTTCAGGCTCCCAAGGTGGTGTTACCCCTTAATTTATATACATTTATATCTTTTGACCTTACCTTTATGTTTTTTTTCCTAAAAGTGTAAGCTCAAGAACTCAGCGGTAACATTTACATGACGTATTTATTATTAACCAATAATTCGGGTATCGTCGATTGCTCGCTGCTAGGCCCTGTGAGGAACAATATTGGCCGCATCGCAGCTGTAAATTCCCGCCACAAGGCCATTCATATTAACAATTGGCTATCGATTGTACTGGTCGCTGTGCGGCAGACTGTCACCACTTCGCGGCTATTAGTGTCTGCAATTAACTATTACCGATTGCCCGCTGTTTTTCATACAATTTGGATATTTTTGAAACTGGTAATAGTAAAACTACACATTGCATACTGAGTTTTTGAAGCGATCGTAATTCAAATGATTCGGCGCCATGTATGCTTTTGAGTTTGACACATTTTCAACCAAACGTTTATTCAAACTTAATGTCAACGTAAACTTCAAAAATATAATTGTCATTAAAATACAATTGACGTAAGAAAATAAATATTTCGATATATCTTACGTTAAAGTGACTCAAATGTTAAGGTAAACTCGTTAAAGTAACTCGAATGATACATAACTAAATAATATTAGGTCCTTACATATGAAATTGACGTTTAGTATGGGAGGAACATAAAGCCGATTTTATTTTATTATAATAATTTATTTAATCAAAGTATGTACCATTGCTATCTATGCACTTTTGCCATCTCATAGGTAGTTCATCGATCCCTTTACTAAAAAAACCATTCGGATGGGAATCAATAAAATCTTTGAAGGCGGTTTGGACTGCCCCATGGGAGTTGAATTTTTTCCTTTGCAAGAAGTTATCCAAATTTCGAAAAAAATGGTAATCTGTTGGGGCAAGGTCCGGAGAGTACGGTGGATGTCTTAGACATTCCAATTGAAGCTCCTCTAATTTGGTAGCCGTCTGTTGTGCAGTGTGTGGTCTAGCGTTATCATGAAGCAGCAGTGGCCTAGAGCGATTAACCAGCCTCGGTTGTTTAGCAGCTAGCTTTTCCATCATGGTTTGCAGTTGCTGACAATAGACATCTGCTGTAATCGTCTGGCCAGATTTAAGAAAGCTGTAGTGAACGACACCAGCACTAGTCCACCAAACGCTCACAAGTAACTTTTTTGGAGTCAATTTTCGCTTGGGGCCTGGTTTGGCTGGTTCGGCATGGTTCAGCCATTGCGATGAGCGCTTCCGATTATCGTACAGGATCCACTTTTCATCACAGGTAATGATTCGATTTAAAATTCCTTCATTATTGTGCCGGTTGGGTAATGCAACGCAGCAGTCCACGCGCGTTTTTTGATTTGCTTCACTTCAACTTTCGCTGAGTCCCCCATTCAGCTTTTT
>JADDOH010025114.1:0-32420 GCA_016648135.1 Agrypnia vestita | reverse complement strand
GCACTGTTCTGAAAGATTTGAACAAACTCAAAATATTCTGAACTGTACATACATATTATGTATTGAAAAATATTTATTGCAACATTGGCATTCTATCTCGCTGGCCTCATCATTTTGCATAGGCATTTTACTCATTAGGGTACTGTGCAATATCTACACACCCTCCGCCTAGTTTCTCCACCCTTCTCCTTAAATTCCTATTTTAAATGATAGTTTAATAAATATAAACTCTTACCGTGTGTCATACAGAGCGTTGTCAGCCGCGGGTCCTGATCCAGCACGTAGGCCTCCGCAGGCCTGGCCACCCCCTGCAGGCTCGCTTGGATGCCCTCCAGGCCGCTGGAGGCGCTGCTGGAAGGGGTCAAGGCTCTGCTGCGACGACCCCCACCTCCCCAACCGGACCGACTGAGGCTGGAGTTGGAGGGCAACTTCTTGGGGTTGCTGGTGGCGTATATTATTTCCCCTGTTACGCAAGAGAAAATGTGATGAGATACTTGATTGATAAATTAGCTGCTGATTTAAATAGCGTAGAAATTCCGGATCAATACGTTATGAAGTTTAATATTATTTTATAATACTATGCATTATATTTTGAATATTTAAAAGTTTAAAGGTTTTTGTACAAAAATGACAAAAATGAACAGGGACAAAACTAATCATAATGTAATGTAATCAACTATTTGAGTAGTATTAGCATCAATTTTTATCACGTTATACTGATAGTTCTCATGGTTGTTTCAATTACAATAAAAATATTGATGTGCCATGTTTTATAATTTATAGAAATAAACTTTGTTTACACCACTTTTTTATTGAAAAAATCAACATGTTTCAGAGCCCATGACCCTCTTCATCAGGGTACAAATATATACTAACAAAATTAAATTTAAAAATCGAAGTATAGATAATCAAAATATTAAAAAGTTATATATGGAAAAGGAATAATAGTACGCCTACTTATTTTTATCAAAAAAAAAAAAATGCAAAACTTGATACGGTATACTTTATATTGGTTTTATTATCTTTATTTTAAAGGTCTCTAATTATTACTTATTGCTTGTATAAAAATCATCATTTGTATATATTGTTCATTTTATATTGTTTCATTTATATTCTTACATTTAATAATGTTCATTTATCTTAAATATGTTCTATTTATATTATTATTTTTAATTATTTACTGTAAAACGTGTCATGTTGGGTATATAAAAATCCTTTTAATTTTCTTGTACTGTGAAAGCCCACTAGGGCTGCTTATTATTAATAAATAAATATTGCATAACTTCATAACTAGGTCTTGGTTGCTTGAACATTTTTGACTCATAATCTAGGAAAGAATCCACCTGTAAAGTATTACGGCCCAGCTCTGTTCCACCTTGTATATAAAATAAAGAAATGTCGAGCGCATTAGTTATGGCGAGGGATTAAGCCATGTATTCACTAGGGGACAAATCGCGAAACATTCCGCTCGGCATGTCGCATCAACATCTACGCTCATGTTTCGGGGACAATGACGCGGCCATTTGACGTGTACACACCGGGACTCGCATATCTTGTCGCGGAAATGTCACCCGATGAGCTTATGTTAACAGCTGCGGTATCTCATTTGGCGAAAACGGGGTTCCGCGCAATTCGAAATGTTTTTTTGGGTCACAATTTCAAATAAACGAGGTTTTACTGTAGTAAATTGAATATTATTAAAAACAAAGTCCTTTTTGCAAATAATTATTGTTTTCCAGACGTCGCGGAAATATATCGCCCTATGAGGTTATGATGATAGCCGCGTATCTGTTTATGTTAATGAGTTTATCGAAAAGTAAGAGGAGAAAAAAGAAGAGAATGCGAAATTATTTACTGCAAAGAGAAAGAAGGACGGACATTCTATGCGATCTTCGATCGATACAGCTCGATGAGTTCGAGAACGATTTCGTTTTCCCGCATTGTCATCTTGACAGATACAGCGCATGCGTATTCACTTGTAAACATACCACGTGGTACTGACGCTCCGCGGAATGTTGCAGTGAGTACGCTCGGGTACCGTGCGCATGGCAACGTTGCCGTGACGGCACGTAGAAATGCCGCGCCATGTTGTGCGCGAGGTCGCGGAACAGTGCACGACGTTGCAACGTCACGTAGACTCTATGCCGCGCGTGCTGTTGAGGGACAATTTGTCCCCTAGTGAATACATGGCTTTAAGAAAGCAGCGTCACACACCGTTCGGTCGGAGCCGGTCCTGGGAGGCGGCGTAGTGCATCCTTCTGTTGGTGCTCTCCACAGGGAACGGGGAGGACTGCCTCAGCTGCGGGGAGCGGGGGCTGCGGGGGGCGCCCTCCTCGCACTCGGATCTGTATGTGCGAAGATCACCTGGAAAAAATATACTCATTTATTTATTTATTCATTTTATTTCTACGTGTTGCATATATTACAATATAATAAAAATGATGCTTGTTCAATTACAAATGTATACATATACATACATACATATGAAATTTATAAAACAGTATCTTTTAAAATAATTGTTGTATTGTTGTTTTTGTTTGCTAGGGGATGTGATTAGGTTATGCGTATATAAAATGTGCCTGATGCAAGGGGGACATACTTCTGCTCTTATCCAATCCCCTCTTATAAAAACAGGATTTTGTACATCTCTTTACAATTCTATCCTCTGTGACAGAAAGTTTAAAAAAAACATATTTTTGCTAAATATATCCCAAATTAAATAAAGACAATTATAAAGTGTATAATAGTGTTTAATATTAGGTCCTTACATATGAAATTGGCGTTTAGTATGGGAGGAACATAAAGACGATTTTTTTTTATTATAATATATTTATTTAATCAAAGTATGTACCATTGCTATCTATGCACTTTTGCCATCTCATAGGTAATTCATCGATCCCTTTACTAAAAAAACCATTCGGACGGGAATCAATAAAATCTTTGAAGGCGGTTTGGACTGCCCCATCGGAGTTGAATTTTTTCCTTTGCAAGAAGTTATCCAAATTTCGAAAAAAATGGTAATCTGTTGGGGAAAGGTCCGGAGAGTACGGTGGATGTCTTAGACATTCATTCCAATTGAAGCTCCTCTATTTGGTAGCCGTCTGTTGTGCAGTGTGTGGTCTAGCGTTATCATGAAGCAGCAGTGGCCTAGAGCGATTAACCAGCCTCGGTTGTTTAGCAGCTAGCTTTTCCATCATGGTTTGCAGTTGCTGACAATAGACATCTGCCGTAATCGTCTGGCCAGATTTAAGAAAGCTGTAGTGAACGACACCAGCACTAGTCCACCAAACGCTAACAAGTAACTTTTTTGGAGTCAATTTTCGCTTGGGGCATGGTTTGGCTGGTTCGGCCATTGCGATGAGCGCTTTCGATTATCGTACAGGATCCACTTTTCATCACAGGTAATGATTAGATTTAAAATCCCTTCATTATTATGCCGGTTGAGTAATGCAACGCAGCAATCAACGCGCGTTTGTTGATTTGCTTCACTCAATTCGTGAGGTACCCACCTTTCAAGCTTTTTCACCTTACCAATTTGCTTCAAGTGGATTAAAACAGTTTTATCACTAACACCGCAGCCTGCAGCTAACTCGAATGTGGTTTGCGATGGATCCGCTTCCACAATAGCCTTCAATTCTTCATTATCAACTTTGGTCTCCGGCCGTCCACGGGGATTGTTCTGCAGGTCGAAATTTCCAGAACGAAAACGTTGGAACCAAAAACGCACTGTGTTTTCTTTTGCGGCACCGTCGCCATACACATCATTAATCCTTCGAGCCTTTTCTGCAGTACTGGTGCCACGGTGGAACTCGTACTCGTAAATAACGCGATATTTCAAGTTTTTCATTTTGTAAACTGAGTGACGCAAAGAAAAAAACAATTGAGGAAAAAACAAATGAATTATAATTTTCAAAACACAAATACATGAGTAAATAGTTGTATAAATTTGGATTTGGAATTCCTAACCAAAGAGAAGATATTTGAGATCAAATTTGCCAGTACGGCAAAACGTCAATTTCATATGTAAGGACCTAATATTTTTACACACTTAATAATATGCAATGGAAAAAACGCGTTACTTAATAAAGATTTAACTCATTTTTATCTCCCAACTACAGATATTTGTCAATCATTTTAAAAAATTCAGTCAACGTGTACGAAAATAGTTTTGTCATATTTTATTGAACTTTCTCCAAACGCACATAAATGCTCAGCGATATAACTTTTCCGTTGAAGGTTTTTCCGGCGCTGAAAACAAACATTCAAAACGTCGAACTCGCGCGCACCGCGACGTGACCCGCTCTCCGCTGCGATGAAACATTCGAACGGAGAAACATGTTGAATCGGTAATTAAATTACGCACAGCACGCTGACTCGGCACAAACATAAAAATACTAGTTTTGAATATATTAGGTCCTTACTTATGAAATTGGCGTTTAGTATGGGAGGAACATAAAGCCGATTTTTTTTTATTATAATATATTTATTTAATCAAAGTATGTACCATTGCTATCTATGCACTTTTGCCATCTCATAAGTAGTTCATCGATCCCTTTACTAAAAAAACCATTCGGACGGGAATCAATAAAATCTTTGAAGGCGGTTTGGACTGCCCCATCGGAGTTGAATTTTTTCCTTTGCAAGAAGTTATCCAAATTTCTAAAAAAATTGTAATCTGTTGGGGCAAGGTCCGGAGAGTACGGTGAATGTCTTAGACATTCCAATTGAAGCTCCTCTAATTTGGTAGCCGTCTGTTGTGCAGTGTGTGGTCTAGCGTTATCATAAAGCAGCAGTGGCCTAGAGCGATTAACCAGCCTCGGTTGTTTAGCAGCTAGCTTTTCCATCATGGTTTGCAGTTGCTGACAATAGACATATGCCGTAATCGTCTGGCCAGATTTAAGAAAGCTGTAGTGAACGACACCAGCACTAGTCCACCAAACGCTCACAAGTAACTTTTTTGGAGTCAATTTTCGCTTGGGGCATGGTTTGGCTGGTTCGGCAGGGTTCAGCCATTGCGATGAGCGCTTCCGATTATCGTACAGGATCCACTTTTCATCACAGGTAATGATTCGATTTAAAATCCCTTCATTATTGTGCCGGTTGAGTAATGCAACGCAGCAGTCAACGCGCGTTTGTTGATTTGCGTCACTTAATTCGTGAGGTACCCATCTTTCAAGCTTTTTCACCTTACCAATTTGCTTCAAGTGGATTAAAACAGTTTTATCACTAACACCGCAGACTGCAGCTAACTCGGATGTCGTTTGCGATGGATCCGGTTCCACAATAGCCTTCAATTCTTCATTATCAACTTTGGTCTCCGGCCGTCCACGGGGCTTGTTCTGCAGGTCGAAATTTCCAGAACGAAAACTTTGGAACAAAAAACGCACTGTGTTTTCTTTTGCGGCACCGTCGCCATACACATCATTAATCCTTCGAGCCGTTTCTGCAGCACTGGTGCCACGGTGGAACTCGTACTCGTAAATAACGCGATATTTCAGGTTTTTCATTTTGTAAACTGAGTGATGCAAAGAATAAAACAATTGAGGAAAAAACAAACAAATTTCATCACGTTGGTGACCTTCACGAGATCTGGTTGCTTCTATCATCCCTTATATAAACAATTATTCCTGGTATCCTCAGGTCTGGCGAAATTCCCAAAATATGTTGGCATTCGACACTGCTCGATTTAATCCCTCTGTGATGGAAGAATCCTGCGAGCTTTCCACATTTCCATAGCCCATATTTCAGCACCACATAGTAAAATTGAAAGGATGAGATTTTCAACCGGTCTCATTTTTAACGGTTCAACGTTTTTATACACTCTCACATTCACCTTATTTTCACCTTTTCCGGTACCGGGTTCCTTACCAAAGGTTTTCAAAACATTTTTGTTATCATAAATATTTTGGAGGATGCAGCCGTCCGTAGGTATTAATATCATGTAAAGTTAACAATTTACACTACATGTGTACACTTACGTACACTTATTAATATAATTTAGAGTATGTAAACGTTTTATTAGTTTGCACTTCGTCTCGAGGGTAACCATGATGTAGAGTCCATTCACGTTAGGAAAGCCACTTGCATTAGTGTGAGTAACAGTTCGTTTACAAAAACTCGTAACATTATTTTTTTGAGTAAATGACAGACGCTAAAAATAAATATAAATATTATTTTAGTTTCTAAACCTAAAATAAGGATAGGTACAAGCATTATAAAAAACTAATTCCGTTTTCAAAATTAATATGATTTCAAAATTGTTATTAAAGAAAATGAAAACATTGACTATGTGCTTTTTTAAATATAATGCTCTAAATTAAAAAAATATAATATTTTAGTTTATTGGAAATTAAAACGTGGTATAGTATAATAATGAGGTATAAGAAGCAAAAAAAGCATAATTCTCTTTTTAATATGTCCATTACTAACGTTATCAAGACGCTACCCTAGATAGCGCTGTTTTCCCAGCATTAACTGGCGGCCGAAATATATAACAAAAGCACGTCATTTTTGATGGATTATATCTAATTTAAAATAAATAATATACAGCGTGTAACAGAACTAGTCCACAATACTTTACAGATATATTCCTGCCTTGATTATAAGTAGAAAATGTTCAAGCAACCATTACCTAATATATCAATAGTTAAAGAGATATGCGACATCATATTTGCGACAGTTTACATTTTTTCAACATTTCTGACTTATTTTTTGCAAAACGTTGGACTAACTTATATCGAATATGAAAAATTCATTTCCTTAAATACAAGTCAAATAAAATGATTCAAACCTTTTAATTAAAAAAAATACCGATTATTTCCTTTCCAATTTCAATTGGAAAACATTCCAATTGGAATTTTTTCAGAGTTTTTATGATTCTATTCAACTTTTATCCGTATAAGTTACTGTAATGATACTTCCACGTTTTGTAAAAAAATAAGTCAGAATTGTTGCAAAATAATGCAAACTTTGATGTCGCATATCTCCTTATATATTCATATTAGGTCATGGTTGCTTGAACATTTTCTACTCATAATCAAGGCTGGAATCTATTTGTAAAGTATTGTAGACTACTTATTTTACACCCTGTATAATCAGGTTAAATTGTAGTAAAATGGCTTCAAAATCTTATAATTAATTTTAATCAATAAGATAAACTATTGTCGTATGTATCGGATTCCGAATCCTCATAAAAAACTAACCCATAAAAAACCAGGTTTCTATCACAATCCCTTTTTTATTCAATCAGGTTTCGTGGCTATACACGCGTCGGGCTAATTACTCATTTGTATTGATTCCAATTTGAAAAAACCATTAAAATTTTGAAAAATCCATAATTATACTACATTTATTAAAAAATTTTAAACGAAAATTTTGTTAGATCATTTTTATCGTCGTCACGAATCTGCTTGCAAAGTTTCAGCTCGATTAGAGTACGGGAAAAAGGTTAAAAATCGATCCAAAGTTTTTTCGTCAGACAAGCAAGCAGATACTACGAGTTAAAAGAAAGGGAGTAAAAATTTATATTAAATTGATTAGTCTGTGGCCACCGTATCGTGATCTTGCAGTCACCGTATCTTTAAATAAAAAATATTAAACAAAGAAGCGACCGCTCCGCGTGACTGCCAGTGTGATACTGAAAGGGCCAATGAGTAGCTTTAAAAAAGGAATACTACACAATTTACATGTTACATGTTACTCGGTACTAGTATTAAATAAATTAGTAGCTCATTAGGTGCCTTTCCGATTTGTGCTTTTGTTCAATATTATCTGAAATCTTACGATGTAGGTATAAATATTATCCTTAGTTTAATACAATTCTGTTCTTGTACAAACAAAAGATTTTTTATACTTTAAACAATAAATATAATATATATATATATATATATATATATATATTATATATATATATATAATATTATATATATATGAAAAAGAAACCCGTGTTTCCCTACCCGCCAAGTTTTCTCCACAACCAGCCACAACCACTCACCGGTGGTTATGGTGGTGGATAGCCCTTGGTGTCACGTCGAAAATATGCGAGTTTGGTGAGGGTGGCTGTGCGTGGGTGGGAGTGGGTGACGAAAATGTGCTTTCTAGTACATTCTTTTGTTATGGGAAGGCCGCAAATGCTTCAGATTGTTTCAAAATAGGCGCGCCGACTGTGCCTGGATGATTCCGGAAAAACTTGCCCTAAAAAGTTCTGGAAGGAGAAGGTTCTAGAAAACTCCCGAAAGTTCTATAAGATTCTAAACTGAGTGGCGGAATGTGTCGGTGTGTCTAGAAGGTTTCTGTACATTAACTTCTTGAAAGGTCTGGAAGGAGATTGTTCTAGAAGATTCGCGAAAGTTCTATGACGATCCAAACATCTACGATAAAAATCTACGCGCGGGCACAGCTAGTGGGATATAATTTACATTAAGCGTTTCCAGATGGACAAGTTTTATAGATGAAATGCATTTTAAATTATTGAAATTTTAAGAATATAGCTGTCAAATCAAAATTTTGCGGCTATTATGGAATTATGCAAAAACAAACAGTCTCATCATTCAAAAAATGTTAATGTATATTGTAGATAAGTCGCGCCACATTTCGACAAAGCTAAAAATATTTTAGATATTTGCGCTAATTCATAATATGTATCAAAAAATAATTAAATAATAATGTGAACTTTCAAAACCTGTACGTCTTTTTCCACAAATTTCATCCGCGTTTACCAATTTAACGCAAACGCCTGTAAAATATTCTTAAAATTTCAAACTCTATTTCATGCACGTATGTGTTATTTACAACGTGATTGCGAACGTTATGTTCATAATCACATACATGATTCGTGTATGTGATTATGAACATTTTCGTTCAATGTTCCGATTCATTTACAATGTTATGGGGTGTCTGCTGTAAACTTGTAAAATTATTATGTATGCTTTTGTTCGCAGTCTTTTGAAGTACGCATTTCAGGTCTGGAATCCGAAACAGATAGGTACATTGCGATATTAGAACAAATTCAGAACAGGTTTCTTCGCCAACTCAGTGGTAAGTCCAGTCTTTTTCGACTCCAATTTGGAAGCAACGGACTTCCACAACACGAGAACAAAGAAGAGCACGAGCTAGTACTACTACTACTTATTTACTTCGGGGACATATTGATTGTCCCAACCTACTGGAGGTGGTTTCTCTTCACGCTCCATTAACCGTGACCATGACCGTGCTCTTTCATTTACCCAGAAAAAGAACCTCTCATGCACAGAATTTGATCATTCCGCAAGCATACAATGATCGCTTCAATGACAGTGATATGATATTAACGTCTCAGCTCTTAAAAATCGTATTTGAACCACCTATATCATATGTTTCAAAATCTTCACTTAGACTTTCCACCAATATATGTGCACCCCAACCAAACACTCATTCCACCTTCTCTTCTCACTCCCGATCCTGTTTCCCTATTTATTATTATTATTTGTTTTTTTCTTAATATTGTATTTTTGCTTATATTGAAAAAACTTATTTTATTTAAAAAAATCACGTTATGTCGTAGATTTCTGTAAGTGGCCTACCAATTATCCAATACATTATGTCATTTATTAATCGTGTTGTCGAGATTCCCAAAATAAATAAAAAGTATAAATGTGAAAAAAGAAATTTTTAATTATCTTAATTTTTCTTTTTATTAATGACTCATTCCAAAATTCAAAAACGTAAATATGAACACTTTATCCTTATGCAACAAATTGCGGTAGCTAAATTGGAGCGCAGGTAAGATGATAAAGCACTCGCTTACGATATTTATAATAACCAAAATTTAAAAAATTAAAGTTGAACGGAAATTTTCTAAATTATCAAACGTTTGTCATTGAAAATTTTGAGACCATGTGTGTTTCTTAGCAAAGGGTTTAAAAATCAATGAATACAAAGATATTCTCGTAAAACTTCTACTTTAATGTGGCCAGAGACCACCAATCCCTTATCACTAAATAGGGTTCAGGACGCCAGGATGCAATTTTTATTGTAGCGGACCGAAATGCAATCAGCGCCCGCGCCGACTGAATATTAATTATTGACGGATGGAACAGCAATAATTCACAGCCAGCCGATAGCATAATTCAATCGGCTGGCTGGTGCCCGCCGCGATCTCCGTAAGACCGACTATCCAAGCCGTGTATCGATTGATTATTTATACGACAATTGCATTCCTCCTAGAGAAGTGAAATATTTTATGTGGCCTAATTATGAGGCAGGGTAGCTTTACACTTAAGAATAAATATTATTTATTGTTACCATTATCACTCGCCCTCAGGCCTCGTAGGCTACTTGAGACATTTTATTATTTTTTTAAATAGAGATGCGACCGTAGAGTACGTCTTACATTCTTACTATTGTCAAATTAAGCTAAATACTTGTGCCATGAAAACAGGACTAATGTACAGGTCTCCCGAATGTTAGTCCTGTTTCCTTATGATACTCGCCTGGGGCTCGGAGATCACTAGGCGAGTGTCTTAATCACTAGACCACTAAGCTACACATTACACGAACTTTTTTCTGGATAGGGTTTTCTAGGATATTCCGCCTTCTATATTCGATCTTTCCGGTTGATGTTTTGGATTGTCATCAGGGCTGATGTCAGGATTATGAACGTGACAGGATTATGAATTGAAAACCTAATAACCTGCCTCTACACCACGTGGTGTCTGCCCTGTCAAATAGATTTACAGTTTAATGGTTAAAATCTCTTCAAGATGATTGCGCATCTAAAAATGTGAATTGAACTGCTCCAATCATCGAAAAACTTATTAAATTTATTTTACCAAAATATATGTTGGTTTGCCAATCCCTTTGCGTCGGTAAGTACTTCACAGGTGGCCCCGTAAGTAAGGTGCGAATTCGCCGAATACCCTTCTGACAGAAGACAGATGTACTAGCGGAGTGGGGGAGGGGGGCGTACTGTTGGCTGTGTACTGTGTCGTATAATGTAGTGTTAGGCAGCCGAAACGTGCGGAAAATATTTAATTAAATCCAAAGGAGAAGCGCCGCCATCAAGCAAGCCGCGGACCGTATTGTTGGATTGCCGTATCGTGGGGCGCGGCGCGCAACCAGTGGCATTCGGAGAGGAATATGAAATCTAATTAATTTTCAGTCATAAAACCTAAAAGTATGCAAAGATCTCAGCTTACAAGTTTCATCTATCGAATCGAGGATCGTTTTAGTAAATTACATTTGTTGCGAGATTAGAACAAGTTTAGAACAGGTTTTTTAGCCACTTCAATGGTAATTCCGGTATGTCTTTCGACTCATCTATGAAAACAACGGATTTTAACAACATGAGAACCCTAGGAATGAAGATCACGAGCTGGTCAAATACTTGTCTTCATGTTACTTCGGGGCCATATTGCCTGTCTCTCTGTCTCTCTCCAGTCTTCACGCTCCTCCAAGGTGAACTAGAGAGACCGTGCTCTTTCATGTACACAGAAGAAATATTTTTTATCCAGCAAGCATATAAAGCGTAGAATCGATGACATTAATGTATTTAATATTTACATCTCGGCTATTAAAAATCGCACATATAAACCTACGAGTTATCGCAAGTTTCTGTGTCTTCGCCAACCTCAGATTAACCACCTACATTCATACATATGCGTATCCCACACCACAAACCCACATTACTTTTTGCACATAACCCCTATCCTCACCACATACTCACCACACACTTCGCCCAGCCGCGATCCCAGCCACCTCACTTCACTTCCTTCTCTCACCCCTGTTTCTATTTTTCTATTTATTTATTTTATCTTTAATATTTTGCTATTGGCCTTTCTGGATTATTTGTATTATTTAATATTTTTACTTGTATTAAAATTATTTTTTCCTTTATAACTTTATTTTCTACGTGCTTTGGTTTATTTTTTCCATAACTTTTCTGTTTTATTTGTATAACTTTGGTTTTATTAATTACATTGATGTTGTATTACTAACTTTTTTTATTAGGTTTTTCTTGTTATTGTTCTTTTCGGTTTTACTTTTATTTCACTATTTTATTTCTATTTAATGGATCTCTAAAATTAGTCTACTAACAGTAAATATGAACAGTGACAATTTCAACAGATCGAATAATAGCAACACGTCAAATTGTAGTGGTTGCAGGGTTTAAATCTAACACTGTTGTTGTTACATCTGGAGTACCTCAAGGCAGCCTGCTGGGACCATTGCTATTTAACATTTATAACAATGATATTGATGATTGTTTTTTAAACTCAAAAACTATCCTATATGCAGATGATATGAAAAAATTTTCTCCCATAAATTCACTAGAAGATTGTCAAAGGCTGCAAGATGACCTACATCGTCTGAACACGTATTGCAATGCCCACAGCCTTGAAATAAATGTTTCTAAATGCTTCGTTGTACGCTTTACAAGAAATAATGTATTCTCTAACGAATATTCAATTAACAATCTACCATTATCTATCAATTCCAAAAGCAAAGACCTTGGGGTGATACTTGACAGTAAATTAAATTTTAACAAAGAGATCGATTACATAGTCACCTATGCTTGGTTTTGTCATACGCACATGTAAACATTTCAATAATCTCAGTACCCTCAAGATACTTTATTTCTCACACGTTCGTAGTATTTTAGAATATTCATCTCGGGCGTGGAATCCAGGTTATGCAGTACACAAAAATAGAATTGAAAGCGTCCGAAACAGATTCTTAAGATACCTAGACCTCCGCTTATTTAGATCTCATTTAAGCAATGAAGACTCTGCGAAGTTTTTTAACATCAGACATAGTTGACACGGTAATGTTATTCAAAATAACACACAATCTAGTTGATAGTCCGGAACTTCTTCAACGAATATCTTTCCACATCCCAACTCGCAATAACAGACATTCACCTACTTTTCATCTCCCCCTTTGTAAGACCAACGCAAAACAAAACTCTTTTATGTACAGATCTACAAATTCATTTAACACAAGTTTAACACAAATTTCTTTATCACCACATTGACATTTTCAACTTAACGATAAGAAACATAAAACAAACAATGTCTACACAACCGCACCCAAACTAATTCGTACAATTTATCTTCCTTTCTACTCCCATCCCACATTCCCCTCCACCCTCTCCACTCACTGTTAAAATTATTTTACTACGTCACACTTGTTCTAATAAATTACCATATTCTAATAAACTATGTTCTAATAAATTACTATATTCAGTGGAAAATTTGTAATTGGCATAATTTTAATATCCTTTATTTTATATTTGTTAATACGTTAATATGCTGTTAATTTTCCGTAAAATAAATATTATTTATTCTGGACTGCCAAAATGTTAGTCATATAGATTTCAATCTATTCTGAATGCATCATCATGGATAATATATGGAACTTCAAAATTGTACGTGAAATAATTTGAATCATGTTGTTTAATGTAAAAGGCCACCTATAAATGGATGCCTAAATATTTGAAAGAGCTCTGCTTGCAGCGTTTATTGAAAGTATAGTATGCCAGCGCGCACCCACACGGTACTAGCGCAGTATACTTTCAAGAGCGAAAATAAAAAATATGTCCTGAAAGTATACTCGATTTATGCGCGATACTCGAGTATAGTTTCAACCTCATCGGGTAATATAAAGGTTCTGAAACTATACTAGGCTAGTACGCATTTAGCAAAATCAATGGACTATTAATCTTAGACTTTTGAATATTTAAATGAGATATTGTAAACATGCATTTTAATTAGTTTCACTTGAATATAGCTATAAAAATGGGATTTTAATATTTTTTTCAGTTATATAGTATACCCATATCACGGGCAAACTGACAAAATCTGTCTTTAACTGCACAAATTAAAAAATACATGTTGAAGTAACAATCATCTTTTATTAAGAAATTTGTTATAATTATTATATACTTATGCCTATATGTAGGTTTCTGAATATTTATTCAATTTATAGTGAACAGTTAATTAAAATAATTATTATAAACTTATGCCTTAATTATTATATGTAAATTTCTGTATTTTTTAAAAAATATAGTGAACAGTGTCTTAATTAAAATAATTATTTTAAACTTATGCCTAAATAATTATATGTAGGTAGGTTTCTGAATATTTTCTCAATTTATAGTGAACAGTGTGTTAATTAAAATAGTTATAATAAACTTATGCCTAAATAATAACATGAATATAGTGTAGACCCCACGGATCATAAGTTATAAATTAGCTTTTAACTTTATATTATATGTTCATTTGACGTTTTTCAGGAGGAGAATTTAAGTTATAATAAAAATTACTATAACATTATACACCCTGTTGTTTTTCATCAATATCCTTATTCAATATGCTCGAGTAGCGCGCATCTCTGCGCGCTAGCACAGTATGTTTTCCAGTTATTATTTTTGTATGCAGTGCTTGAAAGTATACTCGATTTTTGCATACTAACAAGGTATACTTTCCGTAAGTGATACGTGGAATTGGCGTCTGAAGATATACTAGAGTGGCGCGCAGCTCTGCGCGCTGGCACAGTATACTTTCAATAAACGCTACCGGGCAACACGAATGCTAGATGCTAAAATTTGAAATCACGCTGCAACTGTAGGAAGGGTTATAGAACTGATTAGCCATTGTAAGACTAAGTTAAGTGATGGGTATTTGCAGTCAGAATTTTAAAAAGGCATGGAACTCTCTACCCTTTGTAATATGGAACTCTGCTTCAGAAAGTATATTTAAGAAATACTGAAAACGCATATTTTCAAATAATTATAACCATTAGATCTCAATTTCTTGTTAACTATAAATACAAGAGTATTACAAGAGTAAATAAAAAATGATCGGATATAAATTAACCAATATTATTACTAACATTATCAACAGAAAATGTTAAGGTAAAATAATAATTAAGCAAAAAGAAAAAAATTAATCTAAAGCAGATCTGCCTTACTCGTTCAAAAACGTACCAAAGCTTCAAAGTTCAAAAGCGTACCAAAGTACGCTCAAGAAAACATCCTGAATATTCGAAAGCGAGAAGAAATATACTTCCAGTGGTAGTCATTGGGCTGTGAGTGAAGGAATAACTGAAAAAAATGAAAGTACATTATTTAAACGGAGATCTGAACTCACATGGACACCTTGTAAATTTATCAATTTTAAACACAAAAAAATTATCTTTTTTATGTTCTTAAAACGTCATTTATTAAACTGCAAAATATGAAAAGGCACTGCACCTACTTCGTGCGCGCGCCGGTCGCTTTTGCCGGTCGCCGAAACTTTTCAGTTACCTTAAAAATTTTAGGCGAGATATAAAAGTTTTAAGTAAAAAAAATGATTTATATTTGTATAAAAGTTCTACACATAATAAACACAAGTTTTGAACCGTGGAACATATAAGCGAGGAGACGTTGAAATAAAATATGAAGCGAGTTGAAAGCAGCAGAAACACAGGCAGTCTCCGAAGGACTTGACGTGATCAGAAATTATTAAAGGATGGCTCTGTTAAAAGTGAAGAACGTGAATAAGAGAAGCATGAAAGTGAACTTTGTAAAAGTGGTGTAAGACAGATGAGTGTGGAACTTTGTCCTCTTTGCTTATATCTACAAGGAAACGGCGTGATGGTTAAATTAAACGTTAAAAAAAAAACTAATTTCAAGTAATTTTTTGTTACACATATAAAAGCTCTACACAAACTTAAATCGTTCTAGTCCTTGTTTTATTTAGTAGCATGGAAATATATTTTAGAAAGTTAATTAATAGGTTTATTTGAAATAAGAAACGTTTGCCCATCCCTTATATCGTGCCTGGCTGTCTGTCTGCAACTATCAAGGTGCAAAGATATATTGAACGAGTCTGATGTTAATAATGGGTATAATCATTGCAAATATCCAGTACTCATACAGTTACCCCACTATGAATGTATGAACCCCGGCCCCTCGCCCAACGCTATTTATTATTCCTGTGTTTCTTGTGCTGTGTATCTCACCGGAGATAACATCAGGCAGGGCGTTATTAACAAGACGTGATCAGTAAATACCCTGCAAGGCGATTTATTGCCGCAGTCACGGAAATATTTGGCCCTTAAAAACTATCTATTTTAAAACACCCCTACATCTATGGCATTTAACATATTTATGGCATTTTAAGGGTGCACGATACATATTTTATATGTCTCGAGAATAGTAGTCATGAATTCCGTCAAAAAACTAAACTAATATAAAATGTAATGCATATAAAATGTAATGCATATACTCACGTACAAATTCCCATGTAAAATAATATTCACTTTCACTTTTTAAAATAAATAAATACACCTGTTATGGATGTGATTCCAGATTGTGTACATTATCATTAAATGATATTCTAAATAATTCGTTACTTTTCCGACGATAATTATTTTACACTGAATGAAAAAAAATGTATATAGTTACCTTGTTCACAGATCGTTAAAATATATTATTATATGAATTTGCGAGTACGAAGTCATCGATAAGGGAATTTATTATTTTGTGTTACCGCTATCAATTGACGAAGACCGAAAACCTTTTATAAAAGATACGTTGAAGAGCATTGGGGGATTGCGTCGGACAGAAAAACTTTTTTTTTTCATTTTCGAGTACACAATGTTTATCCACACAGGGTACTTATTGAAGGTTTAATTGGTAAAGTAGACATTTTCTGACCACGTGTATATTAGCTTTACCTGTTTGTCTGTATATTACTGCCTGTATATTCTGTGTTTGTATATTAGCCACCGGGTCCCAAACAATACGTGTGAAAAATTTGGTTCAGATCGGTCCAACGGTGTAGATTTTTACAGAATATATATCAGGGGGGGGGGGCTGGAATAAGGGAGGAGGAGGAAAATCTACGTTACCTGCAGGATCTTTAAGAATAAGTATGCAAAATTAGGTCAGATCGTTCGAACGGTATAAATTTGTATATTAAATGTATCAGGGGAGGTGAAAAGGGGAAGAAGAAAATGTCGCCTATAATAAGTAAGCAAAATTTTAGTCAGTTCGGTCAAACGGTATAGATTTGCATAGAAAATATCAGGGGGATGGTGAAGGGGGAGGCAAGAAATGTCATCTATGTTAACTAGCCGGATTCTAAAGAAGAAACATACAGAATTTAGGTCAGATAAGTCAAACGGTATAGATTTGTATAAAAAATATATCGGGAAGAGGTGGTGAGATTAAGGAGAAAGGAAATGTAACTATGTTACCTGCCAGGTCTTAATGAATAAGTATACAAAATTTAGGTCAAATCGGTCAAACGCCACAGATATGCATAGAATATATATCGGTGGGAGGGGAAGGATGAAGAGTAGGGGGTAAATGTCATCTATGTTACTTGCTGGGTCCTAAAAAATAAGCAAAATTTGGGTTAGACGGGTAGAACGGTACAGATTTTCATAGAAAATATATCAGAGAGAGGAGGAAAATATCGCATATGTTACCCGCCGAATCCTAAAGAATAAGTATGCAAAATATGGGTCAGTTCTGTCGAACGGAATAGATTTGCATAGAAAATATATCAGAGGTCCTCCCTCTTCACCCCGCCCCCGGAAGTGTGAAGAGTGGAAGGTGGTACTCGCCAGGTCCTTAAGAATAACTTTACAATTTTCGGATCGGACTCAAAATTTGGAAACTTATTCTTTAGGACTCGGCGGAAAACATAGGCTACATTCTCCCTTTCCTTCTTTACCCCTTCCCTTCCTTCTGATATATTTTCGATGCAAATCTATACCGTTCGACCGATCGAACTCAAAATTTTGAAACTTATTCTTTAGTACTCGGCAGGTAACATAGGCTATATTTCCTCCCTCTCCTTTTACCTTTTCTTCTCCCCCTGATATATTTTCGATGCAAATCAATAACGTTCGAATCAAACCTTTGTTTCCCCCCACAAATTTATTTTCAACTTAATTCTTAACCCGTGCAACGCCGGGTACGAACAGCTAGTTCTCTAAATGAAATCTAAATGGTTTAAGAAAAAATATTTTTCACGTTTTCATCTTAAACGTAATTATTATTTACTTAAATGTAAATTATTATTTAGTTATTGTAAGACATAAGACATCATAATAATTTTCAAATTATAACAGGCCTCTTCATGTGCGATTAGAGACATTTAGTTCTACTTATAATAATATAATAATAATAATGTTTATTCCAGCGTAACCAGGTTGTAAGTGCAAGACCTGGTCCGCCATATAGTTTGAAAATTACATATATGTTATATTGTACATGGAGAGAAAATATAAAAAAGGAAAAAAAGAAAAAGAGAAATAATTAAAATAATAACGAAAAAAGAAGAGAAGGGAAAAGTAGAGCTATTAAATAGTTAAAATAAAATATACCATTAAAAAATGACAATAAATACACATACACATATATATCAATTTCAAAGTTCTTAAATCAATAGCCAATATCAATAAAAATTCTAAAATAATAGTAATAGTATGGAGTGCTTCATTTCTTGCTACACTACCGCTCGTTACGGTTATGGAATCGCATATCTGTAACTATTCTGTATCCTACGCCACTCTTTAATTACGGATCCAGACCTCCATGACAGTGCCGCTTGCACCAGAGAGCTGGTGCTGTGCTCCAGCCTCAGCTTGAGGCCAGCAACACGATAGCAACTGAAAACTAGTTGCCACATTTTACCTTTGCCATGTTCACAGAGAATACAGATTAACCCTTAACTACCCAGTATACTTGTGTAACGTAATTGACCAGCAGTGTCCAACAGACTCATCACCGAAATCTAGGGCAAATACTAGCTAACTAACTAACCATCATGCTGTTTATCCGCAGGGGTAGGCAGAGATGATAGAATGCCATATTCCTCTATCTTGGTACACTACTTTTGCTTCGGCTACTTTCATACATATTCTCATGCATGCTCGGTTGTTGAGGCTCGGTCGTCGAGGCCATCCTCCAATACTTGTAGAATCTGATCACGCCAGGTCTTTTGCGAACGCCCTCTATTTCTGTTACCTTCAACACTTGCCCTTTATATTTTCTTAACCATGCTCTCCTCGTTCATAAGTTTTACATGACCAAACCATCTCAGGACTCCTTTCTTTATTCTATCTACCAAATAAAAGAAAACAATAAGAATGTAATGCAACAGACAGTATTAATTAATTAATATTAAACTTTTATTATATATACTTTCAGTGATTAATCTTTAGTTATTACTTATTTACTTACAAATGTTACAACTATTTTTGTTTATATATTTACACTTTTAAAATGTTCAGAACAGACATTTTAGTTTCATTTATTACAACACAATTAAGAAGTCCTGGATATTTCTGAAGGACAAATATGACAAGGCTTCATTCTTTTTGGAACAGGATTTCTCTGATTTGATCCTACCGCTCTGCATGGCTGCTAAGTGATAACTCGACAGGCCTTTCTTGTTTCGTCCCTATATATGAGGTGTTACCAATTCAGTTACGATTTCACGTAAAAATAATTTTCTTAGAATATATTTTTTCATTGGTTCCAATCAGGATATAATTTTTTCCATAATTTTAGCGATGCAGTGCCAACAACATCTATAATATTTTGAAAAAATGTTTTGTATTTGTTTTACGTCAAACTGAATACTCATGAACCATCTGGTCAAGCATAGTGGAGTTACAGTAGAAATTTATTTCAGATTTATTCTTATTGCTCACATATTTTTCTTTTGTTTGATGCATTGTAGACAAGAAAATTACCAATATCATATTTTTAGAAAAACCAAAGGCATTAGTTTCGGTATCAGGGGTTCTGTTCGGTTGAAAATTATGGGGTATACAAGCCTCCTCATTTTTCCAACTATTGTGAGGACATTCTGTGCCAAAGATTTTATTACATCAAGACTAGTGAAGTAATTGTCAAAAGTAACATCTCTATTACTTTGGAAGTATGTTTCAAGAATGCGAACACGACTGCTTTATGACAAAAGTTTTTAGGTATTGTTTGATACGAAATAAGAGTACAGAGACTACGATTGAAACACAAACAAAAGTCTGGCAGTTATTGTTGCCTACCCGACACGACATGACTATAAGTAAATGTAAATAAACAATTTACCCTCATTTCGAATCAAACAAAAGGTCATTGTGTCTACTGGACACTTGTGGGTTAATGAGTTACTATTTTAGTTTATTAGCAATAAATATTAAATTCAGAATATTTAGAGTATGTCCAAATTTTTCAGAACAGAACTGGATTGTTTGTCACGGGGACACCAATAATCAATTAATGCATCTATGGTTATTCAAGGGAAGGAAAAATCTTTGGTGCTAGCCGCTTGGGGGTCGTTAGAACTCACATGTGAAACGTGGCGCAAAAATTTAAATATATATACAACTTACATAAATTAATAGACATGGCATTCTATCATGGGTGGATATGGCGAACGTTGCATATGTGTAAAGTAATCACCTAAGCCAACCGTACGATAGGTCGTAAGTCCTATGGCCACGCAAAAAAAAAGACTTCTATACCTACTCTCCCTTGAAAAAATACAATATCGCCTCCGTGAGACATCTATAATATACATTAATAAAATATTAAATTATTTATGATATTTTCATTGCGAGTTTAGATTCGTAAAACACTAGAGGTGGATTAGATAAAAGGTGGATTCATAAAAATAGTATTTTTATTTGGTTTTTAAGGATATATATAAGGTTAAGGATAACGCAAAAATGTGTCCGTGAGACACTTGTGGGTTGTTAAGGGTTAATCTCACTCATTTACATTACAACACTGAAACTGCTCTCACGGTACTCACTTACACTGTAATCAGATAATTGTATGAGTACGTGACCAATAAATGTAATAATAAGTGCCCTATGTGGATATATATCCATAAGATTGAAGAAATAGAGTGCTCAAAGCACACACACACTGGATACGAAGGCGTATATGCCATTCATTTCAAATATATCAACTAATATGAGTGATACCCTACTTGGCCTTACCTCAAGTGATCGGAGTTTTGAGCCTCATCTCGGCATACCACCGAGTTATTCCTACTTTAGTACACAAATGCATAGGTTTGTTTGAAAATAGTAAAAATATTGATGTGACATATATTCTCAATACGGATTTCTCTTTAAAATATGCTTACAATATCCTTCCACGTTTTCGTGTACGAAATAAATAATAGTTTAGCTTAAATTATAAGCTATTTTAGTTAAGTTTAGCTAAATTAGAGATAGAATACTGATTTCAGTAATTTTTTAAAGATCAAAGAAGTGAATGCAATGCTGGCTGTAGTGTGGTAGATAGAATAAAGAAAGGAGTGCTGAGATGGTTTGGTCATGTGGAACGTATGAACGAGGAAAGTATGGTTAAGAAAATATATGAGGCGAATGTTGAAGGCAACAGGAATAGAGGGCGTCCGCGAAAGACCTGGCACGATCAGGTACTACAAGTATTTGAGGATGGCCCTGTTAAAAGCCGCAACAATCGTAGAACGTGTATGAGAAGATGTATGAATGTGGCCGAAGCAAAAGTGGTGTGCCAGGATAGAAGAGTGTGGCGTTCAATCCTCTCTGCCTACCCCTGCAGGGAAACGGCGTGATGGTTAGTTAGTTAGTTAGTTAGTCATTTCGTTATTATTTCTGCACTGTATGTAGGTACATTATACTTTCATCAGAAGTGAATTTTTCTAATATAATAAAAATCTTATCCAAGAATGAAGAATAATTCTAACAGGTAAACCACAACTACTACAGAAAGATCCCTTTCCAGGATTAAAGATCCTAATTTTGTCGAATATTCGTGAAGTTTTGTTATTAGAAGCGTAACCCATGTAAGTCCATGCCCAGAGCCTGCCGTTGCTGTGACATCACCCTTTACCAAGAATACGATAAATATTTAAACACAAAAGACCAAATTCATTTTTAATTCCTTGAGTTCCCAACAGAGGAAAGGTCACCTTGATCTGAAGCTGTTTCCGGTGATGGACCCAAAGGAGATTACCGTGAGTGCTCGGTTCATCCTTGGGATAGGCTCCGTGTGGATGTTCACAGGGCTTACTTTATTACGGCTTGCTTCAACTGTCCCGCAACTCGGAACTTGTTAAGTAATGTTATTTCACCCAACCTTAATTGCATTATTTACATTTTAATTTTTAAAAATTACCTCCAAACGTAATGTTGAAATTTATTTGAATTCGTTAAAAGATCTTTACTCGAAAAGTCTTTGTTCTCGTATAATGGGAACTTTTTTTCACGGAAAGCATAAACAAAATCTATAAGTGTTAATAAATTAGTTGTCTAATTGTATTCTGAAATAGAAGAATATCCAAAAATTCAGGACTCAACATTTTCAATGATGTATTGTTTGCAAATATAGAAAGATGACTTTTTTTGAAAAATAGGGAATAAAATTTTATAAAATTTAATATGTACTTACATGGTAATATTTGCGCCATATTTTACAATAATGTAAGTATTATTATTGACATAATGCTATGTTTTAATGTTTAATAATTTGCAGTTTAATAAAACTAAACAAAATAAACATGATTATCCCTAATTTCAACATATATGAGTTACTGCCAAATAAATGCAGCGTAATGCAGGTACATACAAAATTTGACTTTATAAATAAACTAGCTTCGTACCCGGCGTTGTACGGGTTAAGGATTAAGTTAAAAATAAATTTGTGGGGAAAATAAAGATTCCATTACTTTGCAAAGCCCCTAATTAAAACAATTCTTCCATTTAATTACGGCTGGGATAGATAAAATGTCTAGGGAAGAAATGTGGCATATTTTTTCCGTCGGGAACATGTACGCAAAATTCGGGTCCAATCGGTCAAGCGGTGTAGATTTGTACAGAAAATATATCTGACGGAGGCGATAGGATATAGGGGGAAGGGTAAATGTCGCCTACATTACCCGACTGGTCCTAAAGAATAAGTACACAAAATTTGGGTCAGATCGGTCAAATGGTACAGATTTCAAAATATATCACAGGAGGGGGAAATGTCACCAATGTTATCCACCGGGTCCGTAAGACTACGTGCGCAAAATTTGACTCATATCTATCAAACGGTGTAGATTTGTACAAGAAATATATTTGGGGGAGGGGATGGGGTATATAGGGAAGGAAAAATGTCACCCAAATCCTAAAAAATAATTTTTCAAATTTTGAGTCCGATCGGTCGAACGGTACATATTTCCATTGAAAATATATCCGGGGGAGGGGAAGGGGTAAAAGGGGATGGGGTAAATGTTGCCTATGTTACCCTCCCGGATCCTAAAGCATAAGTTTGCAAATTTTGAGTCGAATCGCACAAACAGTGTAAATTTGCATATAGAATAGACAGACAGATATTGAGTTTTATAGGTATATATATGATTTACGCTTAAATAAAAATAAATCATTCAGTAAAAAAAGTAATTTTTCAGGAATAATTATTATTTACTGCCGAATTGTCGATTAATGTCGGTAGTTTTATGAATTCCCATCTGTTAAAAACCCAATTTGCCATATTTCTTTTGAACGAGTAAAATGAACCCCTCTCACTCCTATTTTGTTCCAAATGAACCGTCTAGAACATATTATTAAGTACAATTATGAACTCAGCTTTTTTTTTTCTAAAACCATTCCAGGGTCCAAGACATCAACCCTATATCGATGTAACAAGTTAAGTGCTTCAGAATTATAATGAATAAATAAGGAAGAGGTATTAACCCCTCGTGTGTCGATCTACAAAACCATGTAGTTCTTTTTCCTTAATAATATATTATTGACAATCACATTACCTGCTAAGTCTTCAGTATTATCCTTACATATTGACACCTTTCGATTATCCAATAGACTTATCACATTTCGAAGTTGTTGTTTGTCGGAGTTATTGAATAATATTTTTAAATATAATAGACATTCAATATCTAAGCATACAATGTTCCATCATTGGAAATTGTTAGGAATACATGTACATACTACAAAAAGAGACATTTAAAAGTAAATTAGAAGTAGGTACTAGGTTTTTGACCCATGGAATATATAAAACTTATATATAACTTTATATTACAACTGCACTGCAGAATATTATCTATATTATCTCTTCAATGGAGGCGAGCGCTTGTGTTTAGAATAGGAATATGCTGAAATTATTTAACTTATATGATTTAAAATAAAATAAAAATACTTTTCCTTTTTGTAGTCATTTATTGTCCGATATTCTTTATTCATAGTCGTTATCCAGTAGGCTGTTAAAATATTTTTCCCTGGATATGTTTAGTGACTTACGCAAACGAGGTGTTACAATTTTATGATGTGTGTTTAGTAGTATATTTATATTAATAGTGTGTTTTTGTCGTATGCGATATCCAGTTATAATGCTATGCTTGTATCTTTCTTTATTTATTTTTATTGTAGTATTTCTACGAACTACATCAATAAATTTCAACAATTTAAATATTTCATATACAAGGTGTGTTGGATAATCCATTTGTCTTATTATTATTATTATGATTATCAGACGCTGTAACATTTCAATCGGGAGTAGATTTGTTTTATCAAGTCCTTACGTGTTTAATTGCCGTTTTATATAGAAAAAGTCAATCGATTTTTTTTGTAAATAGTATATATTTAATTAATCGAAGTATTGGCCATTGTAGTCGATGCACTTTTGCCATTTTAATGGAAGCTCATTGATACATTTCGCAGACACAGCATTATCAAAGTGAATAACTAATTAAGATGAATTATAAAAATCTGTCATCAATTTTCTCTGTTAAAAGCTTCGTCTCTGTTATAAATCATAGAGACGAAGCTTTTAATATGAAAAACGTGTGTCTTTTATACGATGGTTCAGGGCTTATAACCTGTATGAGCTTGCTTAATTAATAACTCTACAATGCAACGTTCACCAATTCCTTCGTAATAACATCCACATATTATCAAATTTTTAATATTTTATATAAGTTCAAATTTGAGAATCTTTCGTTCATTTTAATGGACTATGCTAGAGACATTTGTGGTTGCAATATGTAGAGTGATCACTAAACCAGCTCATACAAATTGTAAGACCTGGGCCATCGTATAAAAAGACTTTCACACACGTTTTCATACTCATAGCTTCGTCTGACTTTTATAATTTATCTTAATTAATTAATAATCTGTGCTCTTAGAAATTACCGACATATGAAAATATTGCGAAAAACTAATTTTGAAATGGAATTGCAAGTCAAATGCAAGATATCGAATCTATCAAACTATCCAGTATTAAAAAACGGAAATTTCATAGGTGTTAGAGCAATTTCCTGATTTTCTTTTACTCGGGTTCGGGTTCTCTACAGGGAAAATTTGAACTCGAAATTCTCTAGATATGAGAGATGCCACTTGCCAGTTTGCAGGCAACTTTGGCGTCTTTCTCCGTCCGATCTCCGTTCTCTTCCGTCCAGCTCCCAAATCCGTTGACGGCGCCACTTTAACTGACCAAATGTTTACTACCTACAATAAATTATAGTTGATACTTTTTATCTGCTGCGACCAATTCAACCGTTGGTTCCGAGATGTCCGAACAATCTGTTGTTCGTAGCAACTGACACACAGAGAGCTCCGCGCTCATAGATATTTTTTTTATAAAGTCCCCAACCAGAAACTAACAGATCTTATGCCCGAACAATAGTTAAGAACCTAATGTATGCCGCCCCTCAGGTGATTACAGCATATTAGAAATTTGCTTACGCTAAAGCAAGGTAAACTGAAGATAATTTTTCCAATGACAGAATTTTTTCAATTTAAGAAATACGTATATAAATTAGTTTTCTTATTTTATTGACGGGTTGACTTATTTGTCGTTACCATATTCTTAATGTTCTTGTCTAATTTTATTTATTTTATTTTATTTTATTTATTTATTAATTACACGGCTTAATAGCCTTTTACAACAGGTTTATACATAATTAAAATACAACAAACGATTAAATGTAAAAGAAAAATAAAGGGTATAAATGTAAAAAAGTATATATACATAGTTTAAACATAATGAGGTTAGACATATATGTAAAAAAAGTATATATGCAAAAAAGTGTAAAGTAGTGATCTCAGAAATTTTTACTCACCGATAATATAGCAATATTAAATTTGAATAGCCAGGTATATATAAAAAATTTAAGACATTATATAAAAATTTAATATTTTGAAAAGAAATGATCATATAATGATTTTTTAAATTTTGAGAGAGATAGATTTAAAATGTCGACATATGTAGGTAGTTCATTGCCAAGTTTGTGCATCCGAGGTATGCTAGAATTTGAACGATAGTTTGTGTCCAAATTGTCACAATAAAACAGCATGTTTTGGCGGGTCCTACGGTTAGGTACTTTAAAATTAATACTATTCAGGAGTTCGCAACAGTCGAAATTTGAGTGTAATATTTTAAAAAGGAATATTAAATCTGTTAATTTTCTTCGATCTTCCAAGGTTAGGAGATTAAGATTAGTTTGCAAATATTTGTAGTTTATTTGGTCGATAGGAATATGAAGCTTAAAATTTATAAATTTTAGGAATTTACGTTGTACCCTTTCTATATTTTTTATATGAACCCTGTAAAAAGGAGACCAAATGATGGAATTGTATTCCAACTGACTACGGACCAAGGATACATATAAGAGATTTATTACATTAATTGATTCAAAGTCCTGTATTGATCTAAGTATGAAACCTAAGGTTTTCATACTTTTATTCGTAATAAAGTTGATGTGACTTTTGAATTCTAGTTTATGATCAAAAATGACACCAAGATCACGGATTTCTGTTATTTTTTCTAGGTTTGTATTATTTATTGAATACGAAAAGGGAATGGGAGATTTATTTCTACAGAAGGATAGTGATTTACACTTATCAACATTTAAAAATAGGTTGTTAGAGATGCACCAATCGTTTAATTTGTATAGGTTAGATTGGAGTGTAAGGCAGTCACTCACATCTGATATTTCCTTGAAAATTTTAATATCTTCCGCAAAAAGTAAAATTTCAACATTATCGAAACATTCGACAATATCGTTGATAAATACAAGAAATAATGCGGGTCCAAGATGGCTACCTTGTGGTAGACCACTAGTGGCTAGGATAGCTCGGGATGTACAGGATTTTATTTTTACGTGTAGTTTCCTGTTAGTCAAATAGCTTGCAAACCATTTATGTAGTGGGTCAGTTACGCTTAAGGAGTGAAGTTTCTTAAGAAGGATTGTATGAGAAACCTTGTCAAAAGCTTTTGAAAAATCCGTGTAAATGCTGTCAACTTGACGTTTGTTTGTGAAACTTTCAAAATATATCTGATATATGTATCTATTTCGATATGTTTTGTATGAAAATGGATATTTGGTAACCTACATCTATAGTTTGGGTCCTAGAGTGGTGCATCAAGTTGTGAAATTAAAATGTTTCACTAAAATTGATGTGAAAATTACTTTTATTTTGTGTCTTGTTAAAAGTAAATACGAATATTCAAGTTCTCCAAAATTTTCAATTTTCTTCCCAAGGTAAGAAAAGCTTCGTGCAACAATACAACTCAGTAATACGCGTGGAATTAAAAGTAGTTAAATTTTTACTTTGTCTTCGCTATTTCTCGTTTGCTTTGACTCTGTGATTGGGGTGTTTGGATCTCGAACGGTCATAGCTGGAGTGTCGTCTGCCCGCCTGTTTCCTTGGACCTCTTTGCGGGTCTGTGTTCGTCGGTGAATTCCTACAGATACAAACTACACATTCATTTTCAGCAAAAATTGTAATATAGTGTGGATTAGGCCCTCAGAGCGGCAGACGATTTAACGAATGTTATCCTTCAGCTGTTCGGCAGAGGGATTGAAAATATGGAAACCACGAGGGATGAAATATGGAAATATAGCGGTGAGGGGGAAAGGATTCTGAAAAACAATCGGAAAAAGAACTAAATAACTGATGTTGGCGGTTGTCACAAGAAGGAAAATGTGTAATATAAATCTTCGTACTGTATTAAATCAATTGCGGGGTACCCCATATAAGGATGTATTCTCTGTAGTTCTATTCCTCATTACGAGTTGTGAGGAGTTTATATGATGATTCGGAGAATGTTTGTATGATAAATGATATTATTATTATTATAATTATTATATTATATAGTAGTATATATGTCAGCATTTATTAGATAGCGTACTTTGTATGACAACATTTTGGAGCAACGAAATTAATTTAAAAAAATTCTTAAGTTGTATAAAGTATAGTTACCTACTATTGTACAAATATAAAGTGTAAAACTCTGAATATAAAGTGTTAACATATGAAGTTCTATTCGTATAAATTATTCGTTTTTATATATATTATGTTGGTTTATAAGTTTTCGTCGTACGTACACATGTACGACGAAAGTCTACGATACTAGTCGTTTCACTTGTATGTCTCGCCAAAATGTCGCAATAAACTGCCTGTGCAATGGCGTCATCCCTTTTGTATACGAGTAACATTTCGGGTTTCCAGACGTTTCGCGAATTTAGTCAGCATTTCCAGTTTATTCTAGAACCTTCTAGTAATTTCCAATTCACTATAAAACATCGGGAGTATTGTAAAATTCTCGAATTTGTGTAATTCTTTCTGTTTCTAAAGTACGTTGTGCACGTTTCAATGGTATACACGAGTGGATCTCGATATATTAAGCATAACACTGTTACGCCGTGTTACCTCGCGCCGGGTTTAGAGTTCCGTATTCCGTGTCCCGATCGAAATTCTCATTTGCGATTAATTTTAATCTGACACCGTCTAATTAACAGTTTTAGTCGGCGCCATCATGATTCAGCTCTTAGTCACTAACTACCCTGCCGCGGTGCCTGGCGGGGCGGCATCTCCCTTCACCCGCCCGCGCGCCCGGAGCTGTCGATACATCACGGTCCGCTAGGTGGGGAATAATGCATCGCAGAGTAGGTGAGAGGAGCACTATTAATAATGGCCTGTTTGCTGCGAGTGTTCCGCGATTATCTCGCGTTCTGGATTGCGTCGACTCGGCGTTGAAAATTGTTTTATTTAACATTTCACGATTAATCGCATGCTGAATCAAAAGGCAATCTACGCTGGCCTACCGATGTTTCAGCTCGATAGACTACAATCTGTTCTAAACGCTGCAGCACGGATCATATATGGAACGTCAAAATTCTCGCACATAACTCCCTTCTGCGAGAATTGCACTGGCTTCGTTTTCCTGAAAGAGTAGAGTTCAAACTGTGTTGGTTGATGTACAAGGCAACTCATAACATGGCGCCTCTGTATCTTCAGGAGCTCTGTATTCCAGACAACATAAATGGGAGACGTCAAACTCTTAGGTCAGCGTCTACTTCAGCGGTGGGAAGCATTGTGGAACCGGCAAGTCAGTTCCAGAAAACTAGGTTCAGCGAAAGGGCATTTGCGGTGGCGGGCCCCAAAGCGTGGAACTCTTTGCCCTCCCTGATAAGAAACACGGATTCAGAGACTTTATTTAAGAAAAGACTTAAAACGCACTTGTTTACAAAATCTTTCCCAGAACCTTTTTAATATTGTTGTTTTTAACGTTGTTTTTTTTTACTATTTTATGTTTTCAACTGTTTTTCTTTCTCTTTTCTTTTTCATTTTGTGATTCTATGATTTTAGTATGTAAGAGTTTTTTGTGTGTAAAGCGCCCTTGAGGTGAAATTTTCACAAAAATGGCGCTATATAAATAATCCAATATTATTATTATTATTATTATTAAAAAAATATCACCTCGGCGTTTTCAAAAAAACTTTTTTATCTTGCATCTTGAAGTTTTAAGAATAATTTTAGTCTTCATCCCTGCTAAGATTCCAAAAATATACAGAGGTGGACGAAGCTACGTAGCGTGGTAGGTGAATTTTTAATTGAATTACATTATTCTTTTGTGTTTTTCATGCGAAATCCCTTTTTCAGATCTTTGGAGATGATATCTCAAAAAGTATTAGGGCGACTTTGTTCACATTTTGTACAGTTTACTTGTAACATCTACGATGTAGCATATGATTTTTTATCTACATAACTTTCAAAATTTTCTATTTCCAAAATATTTTTTTTATCTAAGAACACGTCAGTAATTTTTTTATTGACTACAATTTTTAAATGTGCAGTTAAATTTGTTGATAGTGCACAATTTAACAGTTACACGGCGCTAGTTAATTAAATGGCGCCATTTGTTTATTATGAATTCTTAACATTCTTTTGGGGAAAAAATAAAAAAAAGGATTTCGTAGTCATCTAAGTTTTCTGATAAAATCGCACCTGATCGCACATTTTTTTTCGATCCGCTTACATCAATTGACAAGAAAATAATCAACCTTTTATGTTCTCTTAAGCCCTGGCGACACGATTTTCATCAGCTGCGCGCGATACGTCACGTCAATACATTAGCACATATGATGGACAAAGAAGTATTTTGCACATGGCAGAAAATAAATCCATTAATGTATCTGAATCTTTTACGTTATCAGCTCGCTACTTGCTGGGCTCCGACTAGCATACTAAATGATTCTTTACTGTTGTTTACTTTACTTGATGATGACTCCTGAACTCTAGTGATGGGTCCGCTCTGTACTCACTACTACAATGTAGTACTACACTACATTGAAGTGCACACTTCGCACATTTTGATGTGTAGTGCACACTACAAACTACAAACACCAAAGTTATTGAAAGTATAAACTTCAAATAGTACACTTCATTTCAAAGCGAACACTACAAAGTACATACACTTCAAAGTTATCGAAAGTATGAGAAACACATTTTAAATAGTGTATTTTTTTACGTGAAATTTTTGGAAAGTTGATGTAGATATATGAAGAATTTTCTGGAATCGAACGAAGAAATCTGTCCGGCGACCTTTTTTTTTTTTTTTAGGTCGCCAAATGTTACTTTGGAGAAAATATCGTTATTTATTTAAATATTTTTGTCGTTGACCTTTTTTTTTTTTTAGCTCGCTAAATTTTTATTTGGGAAAAAAAGACTTCATTTCATTTAAAACTTCAATTACTTCATTTCATTACTTCACTTCATTAATACTACAATTACTTCATTACTTCACTTCATTTACTTCACTTCAATTCGTAGTACTACAATTGTAGTGTACACTTTGTAGTCTTCAAACTGGTGAACGTGTGTGTGTTGTAGTCTTCATTTTGAAATGAAGTTTTTCCCTTCGCTACTGAACTCATGTATGTGTATCACCAATGAATCATTAGTCTAGAACAAGAACAAAAAATAGTAGTGTAAACCGAGTCAGTGGACAGAGTGGGCAGATAATAACAGAGCGGCTGGCAAATAATAGG
Organism: Agrypnia vestita; assembly: GCA_016648135.1. Lineage (NCBI taxonomy): Eukaryota > Metazoa > Arthropoda > Insecta > Trichoptera > Phryganeidae > Agrypnia > Agrypnia vestita. Next base: position 1,113 of record JADDOH010025114.1, on the reverse strand, counting down.
AAAGGTTCGCTATACTTACTATTGCTGGCTCTAGGAACCTTTTTATTTCATGACCACTTAACCTCTATAGGCATCTATGTCATGACTTGCGGTCATCCAGCAGGGAATTTGCAGACGCATTGTATCTGCATATGTCATCTGTCCATTCCAATCTTAGGTGTCCCAGGAGCCGTATATAACTACCGGATTTCCTCCATTGACGAAATATCTCGGCGTCTGCACTTAGTAACATATCCTGTCAGTCTCTCTCTTCCGGTCTTCAGAGCAGCTATAATGGTTGTGTTCTTTAAAATCTACCATTGACTTTTATGCGTCATCTGCGATTTCGCTTGACTGGGTCAAATATCCTTCTAGTATTATATATATATATATATATATTTTTTTTGTTTTCTTCTTCTTCAGATCTGATTACGTACGTATAAAAAATACGCTTATTATGTCCTTGAGCAGTGGCGCTTTTCATAATTTTCCACCTGGTCACATTTCCACAGCTTACAATTTACTCTCAGCCATTCCTTGTCAATTTTTGTTTATCTGGCGCATTGTCCATGACTCTCTGTTCCACCGTAAACCATTTATCGATTTCTCTGTAAACACAGCATTTTCACAATCACCTTCCAGTCACAATCGAACTACTTTTATACAGAGCTGTTCAAAAAGAATATTGGTTTTCTCAAAACATACAGAGATTGACAAATACATCATAAAAGATTTCAAAAAGGAAGTTAGCGTTGTAAATCATACACATACATCGCCATTAATAAATTCATAACTGATTTATTACGTAAAAATATATTTTAGGGGGTCGTGCCTAATCACACTTTTGAAAAAGCCGTTTTTTTTTACTTTCTAAATATGGTACTTTTCGAGAATATTATCTGAAATTTTTAATACACACAACAAATATCAACTGTGTTCTAAGAATTTTAAGAAAGTATTTTATCGTTAATTTTATACTTTGCAGTCTTCAGTCTGCAGTATTTAACTTTAGATTACTGAAACGTGAGCTTTATACATATCGAGGGTAGAAAGCCATAAGGGTGTTAGTGATTATTTCGTACTTTACAGGAGAGCAAAAGAAAGTTCTGTCAATCTGATTTTGTCAATGTTTTT